>CM069132.1:86850943-87155781 GCA_035221665.1 Okamejei kenojei | reverse complement strand
TGCAGAGACTGAGCCACACCCACACTTCTGGTTTTCTAACCCCTCCTCCCTCCCACGGAAAAGGTGTGGCCATAGACAGGAAGCGATTCCTCAACATTTTTTAAACACGAATAACAGTTTTATTTTTCATTGACGGGAAGATCCTCCACACCTGCTAGAGGAGGGGGACTGAGTAAATGGATCAAAATCACAGCCAGCAGTGGTGCGTTTTATCTAAATTACTATACAGTCAAACAGGAAGTTTACCCAGAGCACTCAAGCCACCGTTTGAAGTGGTGCCTTTTCACTTCATCCAAGGCACTCAAGCCACCATTTGCATGGTGCTGTTTTCACCTCAAGCCAAAGCACCCACTCCACTTTGCAGTAGTGCCTTTTCACTTCAGCCAAAGTACCTAGCCAGCATTTGCATAGTGTCCTTTCACTTCAACCCAAACCCACAAACAAACATTTGCAAGGCAGTGCCTTTTTACTTCATAACCAACCATATTTTCATTTTCAAACCACATTAAGGGGTCACCACAGTTGAGTAGACATTTTTCAGTGCTACTCAGAGGCACAGAGAGACATGTATCCTCTTGTTCCTCCATCTTGCAGAGACTGAGTAAGCACTCACTTCCTGGTTTTATAGTTCCTTCCTCCCCCTCCCTCCAGCGTGCACAGAAGAGAAGCAAATTTGTTAAAAAACATTAATATCTCTGTGAAATTTTCATCGATGGGAAAAATCCTATTGTTTCATAGAGAGATAGTAATTGCGGCCTCCTGTGCAGCTGGCCAAAAATATGGCCGTAAGTTGGCGGCGTTCTCGTCGGAAATCATAGCACAGCGAGACAAAAGGGGTCAAGATCAGTCTCTTAGAAAAATAGATAACCTCAGCAAAGGAGTGGTCTTTTCACGAGTCTGTTGACAGCAGGGAAGAAGCTGCCCTTGAAGCTGTATGGAATCATGCTTTAAAGCTTTTGTAAATTTCTGCCCAATTGGAGAGGGAGAAGAAGAAATGACCATGGCCTTGATAATGTTTTGGTTGTTTTCTCAAGGAATATATGACGTGTAGAAGGGGGAGTTTGGGTCACATGACGAAATTTGACAGTTCCACAGTTCTCAGTAGATCTTAGCGATCTTGGGCAGAGCAGTTACCATACCCAGCAAGAGAAGCAACCCAATAGCATATTTTCTATGGTGCATCTGCAAAATTGATTAGCAATCATTGGGCACATATTGGAGTACAAGAAGGTATAATGGCTGAATGTCATTGAATGCAAAGGGATAATGGCTAGAGGTCTGCGAACATGGTCTTGAGATTATGGAATATGTTTTGTTGTTTCACCTTGCTCATTGTGATCTCATGTTCATAGGACTGAGGATCCAATTGAAGAGGAGGGTGCTGAGTCCTGGTCCAAAGATGTTGCAAATTAAGTTGGTTGAATTACGGTGCAGAAAGCCAGGACCATAGCCAATAAATAAGAGTCAGACGTAGGTGTCCATTGTTGTCCAAAGATGAGTGCAGAACTAGGCAACAAATGTCGTCTGTTAAAGTGGTAGTGGATTGTAATGGATCAAGAACTGGATCTGTAGTGGATCAAGCTGAAGTTGATGTGAACAAGTACATCAGTTTTTATTAAACCCACTAAGTGCACTGTGTGTAAATCACACGCAGATATCATGCTTTTTAAATGATGATACAAGAGACTTGCAGATGCAGGAAATCTAGAGCAAAACACAAAGCCAATGTACTACTCCCTGGCAGGTTGCAAAATTGCTGATAAAGATAGATGGAAAAGGTTGGGCAGACTTGCCTTGAATCTACGAGTTATAAGAAAACGTGGAAAATGTAAATGAAATATTGTTTATGAGATCTTGATGAGTCTCGACGGATTGACGTGAGAGGATGACCCTCTTGTAGGGAGAAATCAAGAAGCACAGGGGGGAATTTGTTAAAAATAACGTGTTGACCATATACGAGAGATGATGAAGGTGTTTTTTCCTCTTAAAATGTTGAGTCTTTAAAACTCCCTTTGCTTACTGGTGGCGATGGCAGTAATCTTAATAGTTTGTTAAAGTAGAGAAGATCACTACTTGATAAGCAATGGGATATGAGGTTATATCAGTGTCAATGACAACATGCAAAACCTGAGCTTGCAATCATTTCAGCCAGGAATTTGTTAAGTGGTGGAGCAGCCTGGAGACCAACTGGTGTGAACACTTGCTCCAGTCTGTCCGTTGGTATGTTAATAGCCGTAAATAAATAAATAAAATCAAGCTGAATCTGAGACCATGAAAATTTCGCTCTTCTCTTTCTGCTCGCCTTCTGCAAAAGAGAATTTGTGCAAGAGACAAATAGAGAGAACTTTGTGTGAAACAAAACTGGAAAATGGCTATTTTTTGCTGGTGGGGGGCTTTTCTCATTGAGGGCTGCAAGTAGGCATCCTTCAGCTGTGGTGCTGGATTGCTAAATTGATTTGAAATGAAGAATGGAAAAGCAATTGGCAGAAAAGTGCCACTTTATAGCCAGGGATTTAAAAAAAAGGCAAACTAGTTCACAAGCGTGCATGGTATGTATTTCACTTATGGAGAGACCATCTTGCATCAATGATCGTGCCAGGAAAAACACAGTGAAGTGATGTGATATGATACAGTAAAGAGTCGATGACAACCACAGTTGCAGGTTTGAGAATCGGAAGCTCCAGGCAGTAATAAACAGTTTTTCTATTTATCACACTAAACATAATAACTTCATTGGAATATCCTAAATATGAAAAAGATCCTATCAATGTTGTACATACTTGTGTAACATAGTTCATGAATAATTTATCATGTATGATATAATAACAATAATGTATGATAGTTCCCTTACCAGCAAATTGATGTTAGAGTCAACAAATTTAGGGAGGGAGAAGACCAAGCCACTGGTTATAGAATGATTATACTCCAAGGGTGATCAAGAATCTGATGGGAAGACAGCAGGTACATTTACATATACAATATGATACAATAGAACTTTATTCACCCTCCGAGGGAAATTGGTCTGCCAACAGACACAACACACAACAAGGTACACAAACTTGAAATTAAAAGTGAAAAGAATAAAGAAAAAGACAAGCGACTGTTGGCTGACGGCTGTATGCACATCGCCGTTCTCCCCGGAACAAATGAACAAACAAACAACAAATGCAGGGTTACCCCTGCTCAGCAGGATTCTCAAACTAGAGTGCTCCATACTGTGTCCCCCACACCCGGGTCCACATCATCCCTCATGCGTCCCCACATGCCGAGTTTTTCCTCCATTGTTCATCACTATTGTCTCCCCCATGCTGGTCCCTGTTGTGTTCCCCTTCCCCCACACGCGCCGAGGCTCCATTGCTGCCAAAGATCCCTCTGTCGCCATGGCTCCAGTTTCTGCTGAGCCCCACTGCCATCTACATCGAGGCTCACGCTGCAGCTGAGTCACCCCGCTGCCACCACCAAGGCTCCCATCGCTGCCGCAGGCCTCATCGCTCAACATCACCACAGTCCCCTGGAGGCCTGTGGGTGAGTCAGGCCCTACTGGGGCGTGTTCTGCTTGGCAGCGTGTTGGTTCAGTGGTGGAATGGCCCACGCATTCCCCGGGACACTCCTGACCGCATGCGCGGCTCACCCCGGGTCACTAGGTTTAGTTTAGAGATATAGTGTGGAAATGGGACCCTTCAGCACATCGAGACCCACGCCCAGCTAGCAATCACACCGTTTCACACGCACCAGTTCTACTCTTACTCAGTAGGGACAATTTACTGAATCCAATTAACCTACAAACCTGATGTCTTTGAATTGTGGAAGGAAACTGGATCACCCGGAGAAACCCACGTGGTTACAGAGAGAATGGACGAAGCTCCATGCAGACAGCACTTGAAATCATGATCTCACCCGGTGTCTTTGGCACTGTAAGGCAACAACTCTACTGCTGTGCGCCGCAGTTCCGCCCCATGAAGTAGAGAAATATCACAGAGATAAGTAGGGACCTAGGCCATGGACCATTTTGCGAATATTCCCTTTTGTCCTCAAATTTCCACAAAGATTTTTTCTATTTCTATACTAAGTTGTAAAAATCTACCCTGAAGCCTGCTATTGTTTTAGAAGTGGAATCATTCATGCATTTGCACCACATGCAACCGTTTTGAAGCCCTACCTCAGTAAGGGAAAAAATATAAAGCAAGGTGACCCATGTTTAGAAAGTTTCCCCAGTGCACTGTTGGGATGTTAGAATAATGGAGCACAAAATTGCAGGTAAAAGCTCCTATTATTAAATTGATCAGCTGAGACAGCCTTAGAATATTGTAGAGAAATAAGACTGAGTCTGATAGACATTGGTCTTTATTGAGTTGACTTATTGAAAAAACAATCTTGATCTGGAATCAATGTATCCATTATAATGTTCACATTCCTAATACTGTTTTCCTCTTTCAGAAAGTGATATTTGAAAGTGTTTCAAGTAGACACATCTTGACAGTTCAGAAATTATTTTCAGGAAATCATATGAAATTCCAGCCACTAAAAAGTGGAAATGAGAAGTCTCTGTCTGCTACCAGGTCTGTGCAGGGATTCTGACTTGGATATCTATTGACACTGATGTCCACTCCTCCTGGATAAAATAGGACAGATGTTCAGGAAAAAACTAGTTCTAATCTGGCACGATGACATTCACTGTTTTCATTTTTCTTCAATTTTCAAAAAGTGCGAGACCCACTTTAAAAATAGATCATAGGCAGTGATTGTATAAAACACATTTACAATAGTTACAATGCAGAGTGTATTTCTAAATTTTCAGTGTGATCAAATGTCACCATAGAAGTATATGTTTTTCTGTGAGAATCCATCTTCACTAACAAGAATAACCTTGATTATTCGAGCACCTTTGAGACAAGGTAGTTCCATCAATATTCCAAACATTTGAGGATAAAACTCGAGCATTCCATTTCTACCAGTGTATGGCTAAGGATGGCTTCTTTGAGTAAATGGACACTCCCAATATTCATTGACGTAAACAGAGACGGCACGGTCACTATATGCTGGCGCAGCGGTAGAGTTGCTGCCTTTGCAGCCCCGGAGACCCGGGTTCGATCCTGTCTTACGGGTGCTGCCTGTATGATGTTCGTACGTTCTCCCCGTGACCTGCATGATTTTCACCGAGATCTTTGGTTCCTCCCACATTTCAGAGACGTACAGGTTTGTAGGTTGATTGGCTTGGTATACCTGTAAATGTAAAATTGTCCCTAGTGTCGAATAGTGCTAATGTGCACTGACCCAGTGGGGCCAAAGGGCCTGATTCCGCGCTGTAACTCTAAACTAAATGAAACAATATTAGCCTTGTGGCTGATGAAAATGCAAAATTCTCATTGGAGCCATATATATTTCCTAAAAAAGCACATGGTGCTGGAGTAACTCAATGGGTCTGACAGCATCTTTGGAGAACATGACTGGGTGATGTTTTGGTGCTAATAATAGAAGGGGGAGGAAAACTGGAAGGGTGCAGGTGGGACAAACTCTGGCAAGTTATAGATGGATTCTTGAGAGGGGGGTTCTGATTAGCAGATGGTTCAGCAAAGGCCATGAATAAAAAGACAAACATTGAGATAAGAATAGAAGAGGAGTGAAATGTGAAGCTGTAGGTAGGAATCTAGGTGGCAAGAGAATGGTGAAAAGAGATAGCTAACCATTTAAACTCAACTTTCTCATCCATGATTGGCTTTCTCCATTGCCAGAGTAAGGCATTGCACAAAATGAAAGAACAGCACATCTTGCGCTGCTTGGTAGCGCACAAACCCCAATGGTATAAACATTGTGGTCATCTAGGTGTGTCCCCATTTCTCCCCTCCCCCCACCCCTTCCACCTATGTCTTCCACAGGCTTCACCTTTCTAGGTGGATAGGTGATGTTTCATGTTGGGACCCTGCTTTCGGACAACACTGGAATCTGGAAGAGAAGGTTGGATCATTCTTATCCCCCCCCCCCCACACCTCCCGACTTCTACTTTCAGCATTCTCACCCTCTTCCCCCATTCCCCAACTACTGTTAGTCTGAACAAGGGTCCCACTATGAAACGTCACCTATGCATGTTGCACTAGAGATTCTGCTTGACCTGCTGAGCTACTCACAGCACTTGTCTTTGTTTCATTATTCTTCCACATCCTTCTCCTTGGTGTATACAGATCTGAAGAACCTCACCCTCATTGTCTGGTTCCCACATCTAGATTATCTATTTAGTCTCCAGGGGCACCTACCCTTTCCCTAGTTAGTCCTTGCACTCTGATATATTTATAAAATGTCTTAGATTCTCCTTTACATAACATGTCAAGGATGTTTTATGGCCCCTTCTTTGCGCCTCAAAATTTCTTAGTATTTTATCCTTGGGACTCCTTTGATCTCAGTTGCCTTTGTCTGCCATAGGTCTCCTATTTTCTTTTTCTTGATCAAACCTTCAAAATCCAGAACAAGCTTGCCATGAATTCTGAATAACTTAAAAACAACTTGATTGTCAGCTGTTTCTCCCAATCTACATTCCCCAGTTCATCTTAAGCAAATGAAATCAGTCTTTCCTTAAGTAGGAACCTTAATTTGATGTCCAAATATATAATCTTAAGAGATTGATATGCATATTTTTAGATAACAACTGATCTTGCTTCCCAATAGTCTTTAGGAATTAATCATTTTAATGATACCTCTAAGATTTTCATTGTTAGGTAGAAGTTGAAAACAATGTGTGTGCCCAACTGTTGCATAACATTTAAGCTGAAAGCAGGCACGTGCCATGAATAATCAGCCAGGGTAGGCAGTGGCTTTTAAAAATCTTGGAAACCGCGCATGTGCAGATATTTCTCTCCCCAGTGAGCTGTCAGTCGACTTTTTTTGAATCTTGAAACTGCGCATGCGCACATTGTTCCTTCCCGGTGAACTGTCATTCGGCTATTTTTAATTCGTGGAAACCGCACATGCACAGATTGTTCTCACTCGAACTTTTATCATGTAATTTGTTTTCAATAGGTCCTATCTCTTAATAAAGTATTGAAAAACATATAGCTTCAAAAAAATTTACATACCATATTATTTGTGCACAAAATCCATTCTTCTCTCTTTGTTTGCAGCAAAAATATCCATAAGGTTGCTTCGTGAAACTCGTCAGGTAATCACTATCCACCCTTGAAAATCCTGCTAAGATACTTGCGCATGCGCAGTGCGCAACGCAGTACACAGTGTAAAGGCAGAGTTTCAGCTGCCTTTACAGACTATTGCCATTGATGGCTTGAAGCGGCGTCGACGGCACGTGAGTAGCACATACTTCCGCATTTTTAACGTACTGCGGATGAAAGGCACGGGAGAATTATGCCACCCTAAGAGATTGATCTCTTAGGGAAGGCATAGTTCTCCGTGCCTTTACTATTTAATGACCATTTTATATATGTTTTATATATATTTTATAAATAATTATATTTGTATATAAAATAATTACTAGATTATAATTTTAGTCAGGGTAGGCACTGCTTACCTTGCCTACCCTGACGGCACGTGCCTGGCTGAAAGCATTGCAATGAATGAAGGCAATTTTGTTAGTTTTCTAGAAATGACTGATACTGCCTCAGTTCAGGAGCTAAGCAGATATGAGTATTTGGACGTGAGACCACCTAGGAATGTCAAATGCAATGAGCTTTACCTGCAGAGGAGATGGGCGCCACCAGTTCTACCTTGTCCATGTAACCAATAGTGTAAAATAGATTGCACCAGTGAATGTTGATCTGATAGTTACATCAGTTTTGGGATTAACTTTGAATCAATGAAAATAGTGGTGGTCGGAGTAACAAACTAATTTAAGTAGCACATACTGTACATGTGCTGCAAGGTGGGATTTATTCATTTTTGGGGATTTGGATATTCCTATCTGCATATATTTTGCATTGCGCCAACAGTTTGTCTCAATTTTTTCAGTCTGAGCGTGTTTGATGACAATTATTCTATCAGGTGTTTTGGCATTTTCTGGATAGTGATCTTCAGAATTAGCTAGATAATCCTCGTTTGCTTCAGTGACATGCATTCCAAGCTCAAGAATAACCATTCACAAACAAGGCCTGTGGTTTCTGACATTCTTCTGCTTTGATCCTTTCTTTGTCATTCATTTCTCATGGAGCTCTTTTATGTAGCAGCGCAATGATTAGAAATTCTCATTTAGTGTGACATTTCCCTGACCCAGCCTGCAGAGTGCATAAAAATGTCTTGCCTCAAATATGATATTTTTCCAACTGTTCACTTTTTGTAGTATAGATCCCGTATCAGCACTTTCGGTATGTTTTCATCTGCGATACTTGTGGCACGATAATGCATGCACATTTACCTTTATCCTACACTGAATTCAATTAATATGAAAATGGATAACCAGATATTTAAGCCACGAGGGAATCGGGAGAGAATATGTTGATATTGAAAATGAAATGAGACTTTATTGATTGGTAGTGCAGGTTGAAAGCTCGTATGTTTTTACTACAGTTTTCATTTATTATGCTTTCAAGATCTTTGAAATATCTGAAGGCACACTACTTTCTTTGATTTGTATCTCAAGTTTTCACAGTAGAATAGGTGATAGATTAATTTGTTGAAAGAGTGCAGATTAACTTCTTAGCATATACAAATCTCGGCTGGGTAATCTAACATCTGTCTGGATGCGTCAGTTCAATGGGTTCTTTGGACACTATTAATTGCTAAACAAAGCAGCTGTTTAGTAACAAAATGTTTTGATATTTTCACCTTATCTAAAATCAACTCATATTTGGAGCTGAGAGAATTCATAATTATTTCTGTACTTAGACATGAATATGAAAGATATTTGGATTTTCATCAGTGATTTTTTTTTCCCAATTTAAAAACATGACATCAGTCTGAAGAAGGGTCCTGACCAAAAACTTCTTCTGTCCATTTCCATCCACAGATGCAGCCTTGAGTTCCTTCAGCAGTTCGTTTTTGCTTAAAGTTCCAGCATCTGAGGTTTTTTGTGCCTCCATGAAAATTAGTGGAGTTGTGAAGAATGAGGAAGGGTGCTGAAGGATAAAAGAGATCAGTTGGAAATTTGGGCAGAAAAATTGGGTTGAAATTAAATCCGGAGAAGTCGGCGATGATGCATTTTGGGAGGCCAAATGCAGGAGAAAAAGCTATCATAAACTAGACTAAGTGGGACCCGTTGGGTCCCATGTTCACACAGGAGGGCTGGTCCCCCGACGCAATATTACACCTCTCCATCAATTCCAATATTGGTGGCCAGTGGGGGGGGGGGGGGGGGGCTTTCTGTAGAGCTGGTATGGGTTCTTGGGGTGGCAGCTCAGTCCCTCAGGCCTGTTGTGCTGGCAGCTCACTCACAGCTGGTGGGCTGGCAGTTGCCTCATGGCTATTCCTTGAAATTCCATTTCAAGCAGGGTGCAAGGCCATTCAAATTCAAATCCATTTTCCTACCATTTCAAGCAGGGTGAAAGGCCATCAAATTCAAGTGCAGTTTCTTACCACTTCAAGCAGGGTGCATGGCGACCAAATTCAAGTGTAATTTCATATCACTTCAAGCAGGTTGCAAGGCCAAAGAATTCAAGTGCAGTTTCATTCCACTTCATGCAGGGTGCAAGGCCACCAAATTCAAGTGCAGTTTTTAACACATTCAAGCTGGATCCAAGGCCACCATATTCAAGTGCAGTTTCATACCACTTCAAGCAGGGTGCAAGGGCACCAAATTCTAACGCAGCTTCATAAACCATTTCAAGAACTGTGAAACCCCCCATAAAACCACCATAAAACCACACAAAACACTGAAATCACAGTTCAGTAGACATTCAGTGTGTTCAGTTTATTCACAGCTCAACAGAGTCATGACCTCTCCCTCCCCCATCATGCAGAGACTGAGCCAACACCCCACATTTCCGGTTTTATAACACCTCCCCCCCTCCCACCGGAAAGGGTGTGGCCTTAATGACAGGAGAGGGATTCTCAACATTTTTTAAAGACTAATAACACTGTTATTTTTCATTCATGGGAAGAATCCTCCGCACCTGCTGAGCGGAGGGGGACTGAGTAAGACGGCCAAAAATCACAGCCATCAGTGGTAGTGTTTTATCTAAAATCAATATACAGTGCAAACAGGATGTTAGCCAAAGCACCCAAGCCACCATTTGCAGTGGTGCCTTTTCACTTCAAGCCAAAGCACCCGCCACCATTTGCAGTGGTGTCTTTTCACTTCAAGCACCCAAGCCACCATTTGCAGTAGTGCCTTTTCTCTTCAAACCAAAGCACCTAAGCCACCATTTGCAGTGGTGCCTTTTCACTTCAAGCACCCAAGCCACCATTTGCAGTAGTGCCTTTTCACTTCAACTCAAATCCCCCCAAACAAACATTTGCAGGTGGTGCCTTTTTACTTCAAACCAACCATATTTTCATTTTCAAACCACATTAAGGGCACTCACAGTTGAGTAGACATGAGTTCAGTGCTATTCAGAGCTCAGAGAGATGTGACCCTCTGGTTCCTCCATCTTGTTGGTTTTATAGTCCCTCCCCCTCCCTCCAGCAGGGGCAGCAGAGAGAATGGCAAATTTGTTAAAAACATTAATATATCTCTGTTTTTTCATCAATGGGAAAAATCCTCTGGTCCAGGAAGGCAGAGGTGGGCTCTGTGCGAGCTGGCCAAAAATGATGGCCGTAGGTGGCGGCGTTCTCTCGGAAATCACAGCACAGCGAGCCAAAAGTGGTCAATATCAGACTTTTAGTAATATAGATGGCAAGACCCTCGTGTGTCATGGGATGGGGTGCAAGTCAAAAGTTCCGTAAAGTGGCAACACAAGTAGATAGGATGGTAAAGAAGGTATATAGCATACTTGTTTTTGTCAGTCAGGCATTAAGTATAAAAATCAGGAAGCTGTGTATCAAACTTGATTTAGGACACATTTGTGGTATTAAGTTTTGTTCAGGTGAGGGAGGGTGCAAATCGAAAGGAAATGGGTGAAGCAAGTCAATTTTCTACCAAGTGTATGGAATGCCCTGGCAGGAGTGGCAGTAGCAATGCTTAAGGGCAATTTGGCAGTCAGATGAAGTAGCAGGGAATTGAAAGATATGGAACATTGACTGGCAGATGGATTAGTTTAAATTGGCATCATGGTTTGCACAGATATGATGGGATTATGGAACCTGTTGCAATGCTGTAATGTTTATTTTGTGTTTCAAAGTGGTTAAATGTGTGGTAATTCTGCAGAAATGTATTGTAAAATCAATGACTTGGCTGGGTTTAGTTTAGTTTAGAGATACGGCACAGAAGCAGGCCCCTTTGCCTGCTGGGTCCGTGCCGAATAGCAATCCCTGCATATTAACAATATCCTACACATGCCAAGGACAATTTTTACATTTAGCAAGCCAATTGACCTATATACCTGTACATCTTTGGAGTGTGGGAGGAAACCAAAGATTGCGGAGAAAACCCACGCAGATAATGAGCAGAACGTATAAACTCCATATAGATAGCACCTGTAGTCGAATCCGGGTCTCTGGCACTGCATTTGATGTAAGGCAGCAACTCTACCGCTGCACCACCGTGCAGCCCAGTTCTACATTTGCCTTTTATTTTAGCTGTTTCTTTAATATTCATAAAAAGCTTTATAAATCCCTATACAAAAATGCACATTCTAATTAATAATTCCCATTATAGTTTTAATTCATAACCTACATTTTACTGAATTAATCACTGATAAAATTGGGTGGAATAGTAGTATGACATGATATTAACGCTGATTGAATGACATGATAGGTAAAATCTAGCAGTGTGTTAGCCTGTTTGCTGTACCTGGTTTCAAGAAGTGATTGGGATAGATAAGGTAGACAGACATAATATTTTTCTCAGGATGGAAAGATCAGAGGGGTAAAGTTTAAAAGTTTATGGAGATATGCTGGGCAGATATTTTTGCACAGAGGGTGGAATGACCTTCGGGGTGGTGGTTGAAGTAGATATGTTAGTATCATTCAAAAAAACCTTTGGATCAGCATATGGATGGAGGGATATGGGTTATGAGCGGGTAGATAGGTAATGGTCTTGGCATCATGTTCACCGATGTTGTGAGCTGAAGGGCCAGTTCTTGTGCCATACTGTTCTATGATCCTGAATCTATTAGTATTGCTATGTATCAGCGGTGGTGGGTTAATGACGCTGGTTGAATTTGGATAAATAAATGAAGCTGATGCTGAATAACGCAATTAAACAAAAATACATGTGTATTACAGTATATTTGATAAGGTATGCCAAAATATAACCATTTATTATTAGTTCTGACATAACATGCAATTAACTATTGTTGCAAATAGATATGTCAAATTAAAGATTTCCTCCTGTAAAAAACCCAATGTAATGTTCTCAAGAGACACTAGACATTGTATTGCTAGATTGCAGGGTAAAAAACATACAGCTGGAGGATAAACGAGAAACAGCAGATGCTGGTTAATACACGAAAAGCTACAAAGTGCAGGACTAACTCAACAGATCAGGTGGCATCACTGGAGAACATGGATAGGTGATTTTTCAGGTCGAGACCCCTTTTACCTGAAATGTCACCTATCCATGTTTTCCAAAGATGCTGCCTGACCTGCTGAGGTACTCCAGTACTTTGTCCTTTTCTACACTGCTGGAGGAATACAGCAGATCAGTCAACATCTGTGGAGGCAAAGGGGTAGTCAAAAGTTTGGGTTGGGACTCTGCATCGGGACCGAGTGTGGACAGGGGAGATGGCCAATATAAAGAGGTGCGAAGGAAGGGTAAGGCAAGTAGAAACTGATGAGGAAGGATATATGGGCAGATGGAGGCAAAGACAGTGACTGGTGCGTGATAATTAGAGATAACAAGGGGTGGGGAGAAAGGGGGAAAGAGTATGGAAATAGAGAGAGGCTGGACGGCAATACATAAAAACAAGAAATTGCAGAGGCAGAATCTGTTAGGTAAAGGAGGTTTAAAGATACAGTGCGGAAACAGGCCCACTGGATCCACCCCGATCAGCGATCCCCACATATTAACAGTATCCTACACCCACTAAGGAGAATTTTGCATTTACCAAGCCAATTAACCTACAAACCTGTCTGTCTTTGGAGTGTGTGAGGAGATCTCGGAAAAACCTATGTAGGTCATAGGGAGAACGTACAAACTGCATAGACAGCACCCGTAGGTGGGATTGAATCATTGCTCAGCTTCCAGTTTACATTCAGCCTCACCCTGGCAGTGAAGGAGGTCAAGGACTGACAGTCAGTGTGGGAATGGGGAGGGGAGTCAAAATGGTATGCATCCAAGAGGTCATGATAACCACTGCTGAGAATAGATGTTCTGCGGAATATTTGCAAAGTCTATGCTTTTTCTCGACAATGTAAAGGAGGCTGCATCGAGAGCACC
Source organism: Okamejei kenojei (assembly GCA_035221665.1). NCBI lineage: Eukaryota > Metazoa > Chordata > Chondrichthyes > Rajiformes > Rajidae > Okamejei > Okamejei kenojei. The sequence continues at coordinate 87,142,370 of CM069132.1, read as the reverse complement.
AAATACAATAGAAAAGGTCCATGTGGGGGTGGGCACCCTTGTTGTTGTAAATAACTTTCATAGACTTAATTCAACAGTAGGAGGAGTGATAGGTTTAACAGAGTGAGGCCACATGCAAACTACAGGAACAGCACCATTTATTCTGCTTGGGTAGCTTGTATCCAAATGGCATGAACATAGAATTCTCTATTTTGGTAACCTCTAATCTACTCCTCCCCCTTTCTCCTTTACACCCCCCCGCCCCCTCTCATGCACCCCACCTGGACTCGCACCTATTCCTCCCTTCCCCCTTTCCATCCACCTACATTCCCTCCTCTGGCTTTACAATTTACAACTCTTCAATTCTTTGTCTCTCTCGCCTTCTGTTTTCTCATCTGTCCTTTGTCCAACCATCTGTACATCAAATGAAAAACCCTCTCCTGTGTTCCCTTATTACCTACAGTGCTATGCTCTGTCCTGCCTTTCTCTCTTTCAGTTTTCTTTCCTCCCCTCCCCTGCAATCAGTCTGGAATAACTCAGCGGGGCAGACAGTAACTCTGGGGAGAAGGAATGAGTGCTGTTTTGGGTCAAGATCCTTCTTCAGACTTCTTCAGACTAAATCTTTGGTATAAACCAGCATCGGCAGTCCCTTCTTACACATGTTCGCTAGAGATATTGCCTGACCCACTGAGCTACTCCAGCACTTGTGTCATTTTTACAAGTATATTAATTTCCCTGACTGAAGAAGATTAATGTGCTAATAGCTATCTTCACCATGCTATGTACCTGCAACACTATTCAGGGAACAATGTACTTGTACTCCTAGATCCCTTTGGTCTTCAATTCTTTCCAGGGCTTTACCGTTCGCTGTTAATGTCCTGCTCTTGGTGACTTCGCCAGGTGCAATCTCATACTAGTCTGAATTATGGACCTGTCCCACTTAGGCGATTTTGTTCGGCGACTGCCGGCGACTGTCATAGTCGTAGCAGGTCGCTGAAAAACCGGCGACTGCCCCCCCCCCCCCCCCCCACCTACGACAATGTCCATGACAATGTCTACAACAAACTACCTCCTAGTCAACATCAAGCTACGGCAAGCTACAGACAACCGGCGACCATTAGGACGTCCACCTACGACCATACCTACAGCAACCTACGTCCTATGACAAGGTAAGACAATTCATTCGCTGGTGCTTGTTGCTGGTTGACCTAGGTTGACGTAGGTAGTCGCCAATGGAATTCACCGAAGTCAGCACCGGCGACAACCTACGTCATCCTGGCGACAACCTACTTTAACCTGGCGACAACCTACCATAGCACCTATGTCAACAAATCAAGATACACTCATATGCATCAAACCCACTCTCGCGAAAACATTTCAACGTGTCAACATTTTTGTGGTGACAAAAAAATGCTACTACTCTTTGTGTGACAGAGGAGACTACTCATGACCCTACAGGCGACACCCCGGCGAACATGTGGTGACAGCCAAGCCGCCTGTAGTCGCCTAAAAAAATCACCTAAGTGGGACAGGCCCATTAAGCTTTCTTTGTCATTCCTTGGTAATATGCCCAGCTGATCAAGATCACCCTATAATTTTGATAACTATCTTCACTATCTACGGTCTCAGTCACAGACCTCTAGTCCAATAAACAGCCTTCCACTACTACCGTCTACTTCCCACCATGTAGCCAAGTCTGTATCCAATGCTCAGAGCTTTTCTTTATAGATATGTGGATGATCAAGTGAGAACCTTGTTTTTTTCCTCTCTGGGACTCGAGTTTCAGAAGCCCACAGTTCACTTGTCTGCAATTGCAATTTCTTTAGTAGAAGTGAAAAACATTCCATTAAAATAGTCTAACTATTCCCTTCACTCATCTTGTTTTTACCTACTCTGCTGGGCATTTCCTTTTGGCATAATAACACAGTGATCTACTTGGTATTCAAGGCTATTACGAGATATCTATCTCTTCATTAGAGAGGCTTATAATCAATGGCTTATTAAATTCTCCAGTCCTCTTTCTGTGCCTGTGATCTTGCATCTCCAGAAATGGAAAAATGTAATAAATCAAAAATACACGTCCATAGGTGTAAATTTGGATCATCCATAGAGTTTGAGTCATCGACCATGTCCTATCTACACTAGTCCCACCTGCAAGCATTTGGCGAATATCCCTCTAAACCTATCCTTTCCATGCACCGCAATAGTAACTGCCTCAACTACCTCCTCCAGCAGCTAGTTCCATATACACACCACCCTAATGAAAACCAAAATGTACCCCTCGGGTTCCTATTAGATCTTTGCATTCTCACTTTAAAGTTATGACATATGGTTCTCTATTCCTCTATTCTGGGCAAGAGACTCTCTGCTTTTACCCGAACTATTCCTCTTATCTTCCTGCGCACCAGGGAATAGATTCCTAGCTGCTCAACCACTCAATGTAGAGTCCTGGCAATACCCGTGTAAATCTTCCAGCTTGACAACACTTTCCCTATAACATGGAGCCCAAAACTGAACATGCTACTCTTAATACTCCAGGCAGAAAATGTTCTTTGACCTGTATCTGGTGCGTAAAGTTTGAACAACCTTGTGGCAGTGTAGTGCTTGCTGTCTTTATAATTTTATGGTGCTAAATAGTACTGTATTATTGAATACAATATTCTTTTCCCTGCCACCCCTGTGGGGTCATTAGACATTGCATGAAATGCCATGGCTCACTAAAACTCAAAGTGCCACTAACTACCATTGCCACATCATGTCACGTTGCTTTTAGAGCACAATTGTTAAGAGGTTCTCCCGCATGCCAGAAAGTTATTCACTGTCAGTTTCATCAAATTAAGGCTCGGTGGGCAAAACGTGATATTCCTCTTGGCTATTTGCTTCTGCTATGTTCAGTGAGGTGATATTAAATTATAGGCTTTCTTTAAGTCACATGAACTGCATGTTTCTTTATCCCATAACTTCAATTTCCCTAACACTGCCACACTGGGCAATAAGGGCTGTGAGGGCACTATGTTGTTGTCAAGACATGGAATCCTCTCACACAATCAATGCTAAATCAACAGCTGACATTAACTTTGCTGGTAAAATACACACATCCGGCACAGTCCTGTCTTGTCCGTGGCCTGTATCAGGACTCCAAATTTCCAGTGAAACTAATAAAAACCGACTGGAGAAAGAAATAGAACTAAATTGCATTCATAAAGTGCACAGGGTATTTGTGAAACCTGTCAGCTTGGTTGTTGGCCAAATGTCAGTCATTTCAAGGGTAAGTGCCTGTCAGGAATAAATGCCAAAATAATTAAATGCTGGACTTGTACAACTGCCATTCAACAGTCCTCAAACTGAATTACAAAATGCACTGAGGAGAAGTATGATGTTGGGTAAAATTAGAAATTATGATTTTGTTATTAAAGTACTTTATTCCCAGTTTTATTACAAATTCTAGTCAGTGTGTGTATTTCTCTCTCAGAGATTTAAAAGTCATCGGCTCATTCAAAAAAAAAAATCTGTCATTGAAATGCTAACTGATCTATGTCTGGTGTTCTGAGAAAAGTCCATGTTTATCAAGGTTGATCTCTGCTTCAAACCAAGGTAATCTGCTGGATTAACAATTTAAATATGATCTGTCTTTGGTGTTTAATGACTCCTAAACATTTGCTCAAGAATGTTGTTGAACCATTCATCATTTTAGACAGGAGGATTTTTAATTTCATAAATGTAATGCTCACACAGACCAGTGCTTTCCAAACAAATGCTAAACATCAAATTATAAAACATAGAGGCTGCACTTTATATTTTCCAAGAAGTATTAATACTGATAAATCTATTTACTGTTTTGCCTCTGTTACTGAGTCAACAATCAATCAAATTTGCTGTTACTTTGGAAATATAGGAACAATTTCACACGTATCTGTGATGAGCTGGATCCAAAGCATGCTGGAAAATTAGATGTATTGAAGTTCATATTGTCATTGGAACGTATCTAATCTTACTTTCATATGAATGAATTGTTTGCTTCCTGCAAATCAAGACCTAGCAAGTATCACGTTCAGCAATATTAGATTTTGTTCTGAGCTTGATATGCACTCTTACAACAAAATGATGAGCGTTCACGTCGCGGCAAGAAGCGACAAGACTGACACCATTGTGTGCAGATGCTGAGAAATGTGTTCACCTCTGGCTGAACTACTTCTAATCTTGTGTGTGGACTCAATAGGAAGAACAAAACAATGGAATTTATTGTGACCAATGGCTATCGGGAAGCCAAGATCAATGGTCCATGACTTTCTGTTCATAACACATAAAATACTATGAGTAACATCACCATGTTCCAGCTGTTTTTTTCCCCACTGAATCACATTTAAAACCTACCTTTTGAATTTTAAAATATCTTTGTAGAAAAGATACTACTTGAATAAACTTGGTAAGACTCCTCAAACTCCTCAAATATCAGCTGAAAGCTGACTCTCAAAGTCCTCCTACAGAAATGACTTCAAAGGATGGACAGATGGAACAACTAGAACAGTCGGTAAGAGCTTCAGTTACCCAAGACATTTCTAAATTGATACTAGAGGGGAATGCCACGCTGGACAAAAGTATCTCTGAAAAAATTAAACACGGTAATGAGAAGCTGATGGTGAAAATTGATAACTTAAATAAGCGTATTGAAGAGATTGAGGAGGATTTAAACAAAAAAATTAAGCGGGTTGAAAAAGACTGTAATAAGAAGTTGGATACATTTCTCAAGAATACTGATTCGGCTATGGAAGAAATGGATAATACGATGACCAAGATGTCTAAGGAGATAAAGAAACTGAGAAAGGAACAAGAAGGTACTGGGGTGCAACATGCTAAAATGAAGGATAAATGTCTGGACTTGGAAACAAGATCGAGAAGGCAGAATTTAAGAATAGTTGGAGAAAAAGAGGGAAGGGAGAGTGGACAAAACCCTCAGGAGTTTGCTGCCAATTTACTTAAACAAGTACTTAAGCTGCCTGAAACCCTGAGAATAGACGTGGCTCATCGGGTTCGACGTAAGGCTCAAGCAGCCCCCCCCCCCCCCCCAAGACAGATCATTATGAAATGTTATGACATCTCTACCCTGGAAGAAATTATGAAACGTATTCCATATGGATCGAATTTGATGTTTGGAGAGGATAATATAAGATTCTTCCGTGACTATCCAGCTGAAATTGTTAAAAAGAGGGACATGTTCACAAAGACAAGAATGATTTTGTTTTTTTTTTTGTAAGATATTTTTATTAGAAGTAATTACATATTAAGAAGAAATATAAAATTCAATTAAAACAAAGGAAAATATTAACGTCACATACATTCTTAATATTTTTAAAATTAACAGTCAATCTTATTTGTACTTCTATAATTTTTCTTTTTTATTTTATAGCAGTTGAGAAAAAGAAATGAAAAAAAAAGAGAGATAAACTGATTGAGGGGAATATTAAACAAGGTATTCTTCAATGGAGATATATTTATGAACTATTGTCTATAATTCTTCATCCATTCATGTATTCAGGCTTCCGTCATGGCTTCGAACTGGACCATCTTAACCCTTTAAATATTCAATAAATGGAGACCATATTCCTCTGAATTGGTCCAGCCTGTCCATCAGGGCAAGCCTTAATCGTTCCAAGTGCAATGTCTCCGACATTTCTGTAATCCACATTTTAGTTGTGGGGGAAGTAGGACCTTTCCAAAATCTTAGTATTAATTTTTTTTTTTTTATTTTTTTTATTTTTTTTTTTTATTTTAAATATTTTTTTTATTGTAGAAACAATATATACCAAGTACACTCTTATACGACATTGAGAGTTATATAATGTATAAAATTATAACATATTGATTATTGATTAATACTATTTATGATAATTGTAGTATTATCCATTTATACATTTCATTATTATTTATTTTATATAATTGGGAGTATATGTAGTATATTCCTAAAATAAGTAATACACTTAGATTTCTCAAATCATAGATATTCTTCTAATTACCAAATAGAAATCCCCGCTAATTTAACTACGTAGTACCCAATCTTAAACAAAGTTTTTTTTTTGATATTCATAATGTTATCAAAATATTAATAATGTTTGTATTATTGTTAATTTTTATATTTCATAATTATTGTATAATTGAAAATACATAGTTTTATATAATTACAAGTTTAAGACATCTATAATCTTTTTCATACGAACAGAAATAAGTGTGTACGTATTAAAAATTTATATAATATGTTTCTATAATTTTTTCCTTAATTAAAGATAGAGAGATAGAGAAAAAGAATAGAAAATAGAAAAGAAAATGTGAAAAGTTTGATGGAGATTGAAGTATTACTAAGTAATCCAATCTTGGAGATACATTCATGATTTGTTATGTGTATTTCTTCATCCATTCAGATATTCAGGCCTCAGTCAAGTCCCTGCGCCGAACCATTGTGACCCTGTAGATATTTAATATAGGGAGACCATATCTCCTTGAAGAGATCTAACCTGTCCATGAGGACAAGTCTCAATCTCTCCAAGTGAAGTGTCTCCGTCATTTCTGTATTCCACATTTTAATTGTTGGGGATACAGGGCCTTTCCAAAATTTTAATATTAATTTTTTCCCAATTATTAAAGAGTAGTCGATAAAAGTTCTATGATTCCTTGTAATTATTTGTTCCGTTTCCGGTATTCCAAGTATGATTAACTTTGGGTCATAAATCATAGTAATATTAATAACTTTCGAGATTATTTTGAATATTTCATTCCAATATTCTAAAATCTTCGTACAATTAGTAAATGAGTGTGACAGAGTTGCTTCCATGATTTGACATTTATCACATATAGGTGATAGTTTTGGAAATATATTATGTAGTTTAGATTTAGAATAATGTAATCTATGTAAGATTTTAAACTGTATAAGTGCATGTTTAGCATTTAAAGAGCAATAATGTATATGTTGTAGGCTTTCTTCCCATATTTCTGGACTTATTATTTGACTTAGTTCATTTTCCCAGCGCTGTCTATGTATTTCCGGTGATGGGATATCACTTTCCAACAAAATATTATAAATGTATGATATCATTTTTTTCTGTATTTGGATGTTTATTCAAGCATTCATCTAAAATTTCACTCTTTCTATTTCTAAGTTCTTGTGTATTTGCAGAGATATAGTTTCTGATTTGTAAATATCTGAAATATTCATTATTATGAAGCCCGTAAGTTTGTTGTAATTCTTGAAATGAAAGAAAAGAGTTATCCTTATAAAGATCCCCTATATTTAGAATTCCTTTATTTTTCCATTGTATAAAAGCTTTATCCATCATTGACGGTTTAAACGTAAGATTGTTGGCAATTGTAAGAGCTAGCGGTATAAATTTTAGTTTTAGTGTTTTCTTTATTTGTTTCCAAATACGTATTCCACTTTCTATTATCAAATTTTCACTATAAATTTTCTTAGGTACATTAATATTAGCAAATATTATAGAGCTAATTTCAAATGGAAAACAATCTTCTCTTTCCATTTTTAACCAATTTGGTTTATTATCTATTTCTCCTAACCAAAAATTCATATTTCTAATGTTAACTGCCCAATAATAGAACATAAAATTTGGTAAAGCTAAGCCCCCGTTTATTTTAGCTTTACATAAATGTTTTTTATTTATTCTATGATTTTTATAGTCCCAAATAAAGTTAGTGACTATTGAGTCTACTTTTTTAAAGAAATTTTTAGAGAGATATATCGGGATTGATTGAAATAAATATAATAATTGTGGGAGGAAAATCATTTTTATTGCGTTTATTTTACCTAACATTGAGATAGGTAAGCTTTTCCAATATAAGATATTTTTATTTAATTTATTCAATAATAACGGGGAAATTAGATTTAAATAAAGAGTCAAATCTTTTTGTAACAAAAATACCAAGATATTTAATATTTTCATTTGTTATCTTGAAAGGAAATTGTTGTAATATCTGTAAATTATTCATGGTTATTGGCATAAGTTCACTTTTATTCCAATTGATACTGTATCCTGAAATTAAACCAAATTCCGTTATTAGTTTTAACAAATTACAGATACTTATTTCCGGTTTAGTAATATAAAGTAATATATCGTCCGCATATAACGAGATTTTATTCTTAGTATCTTTAGTATCGTATCCATATATTTCTGGATGTAATCTTACCCTTTGAGCAAGGGGTTCGATTGCTAACGCAAACAGTAATGGTGATAAAGGACAGCCTTGTCTACAACCTCGAGATAAACTAAACTTAGTTGATAACATATAATTTGTTATTATTCTAGCTGTTGGATTTGCATATAATAATTTAATCCAAGTAGTAAACTTATCACCAAGCTTAAAGGCTTCCATCACCGAAAATAGATAAGGCCATTCCACCTGGTCAAAAGCTTTTTCTGCATCCAACGAGATGACTACTAAGTCTTTTTTATCACTTCTTTTCGAATATATAATATTAAATAACCGTCTTAAATTATATGAAGAATATCTTTTAGGTATAAATCCTGTTTGATCAGGATGAATTAATTCGTTAACAATTTTGCTTAGTCTTTGTGCAAGAATTTTTGTTAAAATTTTTTGATCCGTATTTAATAAAGCAATTGCTCTATACGATCCTGGGTCATCCAAATCTTTATTTATTTTGGGTATAAGTGTTATAATAGATTCGTTCAATGTGTCTGGTAATTTCTCTTGTATATATATCTGTTCATATAATGATTTTAAATATGGGACCATTTGGGCATGAAAAATTTTATAAAATTCCGAGCCTATACCATCTGGTCCTGGAGTTTTACCATTTTTTAAAGATTTAATAGATTCTTGGATTTCTTTTATTGAAATATCGGCATTTAAAAATTCTCTATTTTGTAAATCTAATTCTTTTAAGTTACATACATTTAAAAAGGCATCTATTTCTGTTTTATTTACTGTTGTGTTACCAGTATACAAATTTTTATAATATTGCATAAATCTTTCATTAATATCCTTGGGTTGTATTAATAATTCACCGTTTTGTGATTTAATCCTATGTATAATTTTTTCCGCTTCAATTTTCCTTAATTGTCGAGCCAATAGTTTTTGTGGTTTGTCTCCAAATTCAAACAACAATTGTTTAGTATGTTGGTAGTATTTTAAAACTTGATCAGTATATATTTTTATTTAATTTATACTTCAATGCTACAATTTTATTATGTATTATTATATCTGATTTTGTTGCATTCTGTATATCTAATTGTTTGATCTCCCTTTCTAAGTCATGTTGTTCCTTCCGAATCTTCTTATTATGGAATGCTTGTGAAGAAATCATAATTCCTCGAAGATATGCTTTAAATGTTTCCCATAATAAAGAGCGAGATATTTCTGGTTGATCATTTTATTTCGAAAAACATCTTAATCTGAGTTATGATGTATTCCTGAGTTGTTTTATTTTTTAAAATTTGTGGATTAAGTTTCCATTGTCCTAGATTTCCTGTTTTACCATTTATTTTAATTTTAAATGTTAATGGTGCGTGATCTGAAATTATAATATTATGATATTTGGATTCGTAAGTAAGTGAAATAAGCTTTGCATCTACTAGGAAGTAATCTATTCTTGAATAGGTTTTATGTACTGGCGAGTAGAAGGAATATTCTCGACCAGTAGGATTTTCTGTTCTCCAAACATCTTTAATGTTAGACGTTTGAATGTATGCGTTTAATAAATCACTAGAATGCGATTTAGTTTTCCTTTGTTTTGAAGATCTATCTAAATAAGGGTCTAATGTACAATTAAAATCTCCTCCAATTATCAAATTGTAATGTGTTAATTCTGGAATATTATTAAGTACTTTCTTAAAGAATAAAGGACTATCAAAATTTGGTCCATAGATGTTAACAAAAATCATTTTTTCCCTATTTATTTCTCCTATTACAATGATGTATCTGCCATCTTTATCAGATATAGTAGATATATGCTTAAATAAAGTACCTTTACGAAATAATATTGCTACGCCTCTTGATTTATGTGTAAAGGAAGAGTGATATATTTTATCTATCCATTTAGCTTTCAGCCTATTTTCAGCGTCTTTCTTTAGGTGAGTTTCTTGAATATAAATTACATCAGCTTTCATTGCCTTTAAGTGTGTCAATATTTTTCCTCTTTTTATTGGTTCATTGATACCTTTAACATTCCAACTGCAAAAGGTTAATCCCTCGTTCCCCATATTTCTTTTTAAATCCTGCATTTTAGGTTTGTGGGAATCTAGAATAGGGTCCAAGGGTCCGCGCAGTAGACTTAACCTTACACCCCCGAACACCGAATAGATGAATTTTAGATCTCTTTTATGTGCTTCACGAATGTATCTCCATTGTTCCAGTATATAGCTCCATTCAAACTGAAAGATATAGTAAACATAAAAAAATAATGAAAAGTGAGTAAAAAGCTTAGTAAGGTGTATAAAGAATAGAAGAACTACAAATAAAATATTTGTAGTTTGTGAAAGCCAAGTTATGTTGGCTATTAATCTAAAGGCTTCCGGCATTGATGTTATTAATTTAGCCAGCTCCTAATTTTAAGGAATTATTATTCCATGATAATATTTTAACGGGAATATAGTATTAAAGAAATGAAAAGAGTGATATTAAACATCATAAAAGTATATATATCTAAGATTAGTTTTAAAAAAAATCAAATTATAGAGCCACAGTTAAAGAAATTTTTTTTTAAAATACAAAAAATAGAAGTCATTATTAAAAGAGGGAGAAATATATTGAGGGGAGGATATCTCCAAATGTAACAGGACATAAGATATTAATTATTAGTAGTATTAATTAGCAATAGTGCACAGTCTTGGTTAATAACAATCATAGTAATAATAAAACCGCGTTATAATTTTAGTAGGTGTGTTATTTGTTTGTGTTAGTTGTATATTATGAATAATTGTCAATGTTCGGTGAGCTTCTTCCAATCCGGGAAAACATTTCGTTCCATACGACATTGTCCATTCCTTCTGATTTCTTCTAATTCCATGTTGTCGTATAAAGTTTCATAAAATGTTAAGAGACCGTACTAAGTCTTTAAAAGTAGTAAAAGGCAGTATATTTGCTTGTAGATGGTTTTCAAGTATCAAACTGCTTTGCAAATTCCATTGCTTCTGTTGGAGTCTTGAAAAAGTGTTCCACGTTGTTATAAGTAACTCTTAAGATGGCTGGGTAATTCAGACCGTATCTCAAGTTTTCTACACCCCTCATAAGGTTTTTGGCTTCGTTAAACGCTTTTCGTTTTCTGGCAACCTCTGGGGGATAGTCTCGATAGATACTGATTCTTTGTCCTTGAAACATCAGATTCTTTGTTCTCGAGGCTCTTCGCATAATGTCCTCGAGGGTGAAATCATATTGTAACTTGACGATGATTTGTCTTGGGGGGGCGTTTGTACTGGTCTGTCTTCTGCCGACTCGATGTGCACGAGCTAAAACAGGCATATCATCCAAAGATAAAACAGCTTGCAGTAATTTAGCAGTGAATTCTCGAGTGTCTTCGTGTTTCTCTAGACCTTCAGGAATCCCTGCAATCCTCAAGTTCTGCCTTCTTTGATAGCCTTCCAGCTGCGTGCATTTATCTGTTACTTTGGATAACAACTCCAGTAGACGTTCTTGTTCTGTTATCAGCTTTGCTGTAGACACAGTACTAGCCTCCGCTATCTTTTCAAGGTTTTTAATGCCATCAACTTGTTGTTCGACCACATTTGCAATAGGGTCAATCTTATGTTTAAAGTCTTTTTTAACATTTTCAAGTTTACCCTCCATCTTGCGTTCCAGGTTATTAATCATATCAATGATTTCATTCTTCAATATTTCTGATTCTTTCTTGAACTTATTATCAATTTGTGTCTTTGTATCTTTTGAAATTCACACCATTGATTTTTCATCAAGTCCATCTGATTATTAATTTGAGATATTTCTTCCTTTATATCTCCCTGTATTTCTTTCATTTCTTTCTTTATATCTTTCATTTCTGCCTTGAACTCACGTTTTAAATCAGCCATCTGATGAGAAATAAAAGTTTTCAAGTCCTCACCTCTGTGTCTGCTTTCCTGGAAACGTCTTCCAAGGAGCTGGCCCTACTCGAGTCCGAGGCTTCTCCCAGGCCTTCTCCCGGTCTCGCCCGGGTTTTTCGAGCTTTTGTCTTGTCGGTAGGGCTCCGTGCCGTCATGATTTGTCGCAGGGCTGATGACGTCAGCCGGTACCGTCGATGTTGAGGCGGCAGACAGTGAAAGCAGTCGATCGGTAAGTTCTTTTAAATCTGTTTAAATCCCCGTTTTTTGAAAAATTTTTGCGGAGCTGGCTGGTGCTGTGGTTTAACGCTCCATAGCGCCACCGGAAGTCTCAGTATTAATTTTTTTACCGATTATTAAACTATAACCGATAAAAATTCTTTGTTGTGTTGTTAATATCTGGTTTGTTTCCAGTATTCCCAATATAATTAGTTTTGAGTCTGGAGTTAACTTTGCATTAACTACAGTTGAGATTATGTTAAAAATCTCTATCCAAAAATTACTGATTTTTATACATTTTGTAAATGAGTGCGTTAAATTAGCTTCTAATTGTTGACACTTATCGCATATTGCAGACACATTTGAGAAAATTCTATTTAATTTGGACTTTGAGAGATGTAATCTATGTATAACTTTAAATTGTATCAAGGAGTGTCTAGCATTTAATGAACAATGATGTATATATTGTAAACTTTCATTCCATACTTCTCTACTGATTACTTGACCTAGTTCATTTTCCCATGCTTGTCTATATTTATCCGTATTTGGTAAATCATTTTCCAATAAAATATTATAAATATATGATATTAATTTCTCAGTATTCGGATGTTTATTTAAACATTCATCTAAAATTTCTGTCTTTCTATTCCTAAAATCCAGTGTATTTGATTTAACAAAGTCTCTAATTTGAAGATAATCGAAAATATTCTTTAAAATGTAATCCATAATTTTGTTTGTAATTCCTGAAATGAGAGAAATAAATTTTCCCTATAAAGATCACCAATCTTAATTATTCCGTAGTTCTTCCATTTTAAGAAACCTTTGTCCATCAGTGAAGGTTTAAAAGAGATATTGTTTACTATTGGAAGAGCTAGTGGTATATTCTGTAATTTTAATGTTTTTTTTAATTGTTTCCAAATACGTATTCCACTTTCTATTAATGGATTTTCTTTATAAGATTTCTTATGTATTGGAGTATTAGCAAATAAAATCGAACCAATTTCAAACGGGGTACAGTCTTCTTTTTCCATCTTTAACCAATTTGGTTGTTTATCTAATTCACCCAGCCAAAAATTCATATTTTTTATATTAACTGCCCAATAATAAAACATAAAATTAGGCAGTGCAAAACCACCATTTATTTTTGATTTACATAGTTGCTTTTTAATTATTCTATGATTCTTATAATCCCAAATAAAATTAGTAACCATGGAGTCCACTTTCTTAAAGAAATTTTTAGGAAGATATATCGGGATCATTTGAAACAAGTATAGTAGTTGTGGAAGAAAAATCATTTTTATCGCGTTAATCTTACCTAACATTGAAATAGGTAATGTTTTCCAATATTGAATATTCTTAAATAGTTTATTCAATAAGGGTAAAAAATTAGATTTAAATAATGAATTATATCTTTTTGTTACATAAATTCCAAGATATTTAATTTTTTCATTTGCAATCTTAAAAGGGTATTGTTGTAATATATGTAAATTATTTCCCATTATTGGCATAAGTTCACTTTTATTCCAATTAATTCTATATCCTGAAAACGATCCAAATTGGGTTATCAAATCTAACAAGTTAGGAAGACTAATTTCTGGTTTTGTGATATAAAGTAATACATCATCTGCGTACAATGAGATTTTATTTTCAGTTTCTTTAGTTTCATACCCATATATTTCAGGGTTTGATCTCACAGATTTTGCTAATGGTTCTATTGCAAGTGCAAACAGTAGTGGAGATAAAGGGCAACCTTGTCTACAACCTCGGAATAAGTTAAATTTTGTTGTTAACACTTGGTTAATTAATATTCTAGCTGTTGGTCTAGTATATAGTAATTTAACCCATGTTATAAACTTCTCTCCCAATTGAAAAGATTCCATAACCGAAAATAAATAAGACCATTCAATCTGATCAAAAGCTTTCTCTGCGTCCAACGAGATAATTGATAAATCCTTCGTAATATTTCTTTTAGAGTATATAATATTAAATAATCTTCTCAAATTATTTGAAGAGTATCGTTTTGGTATAAATCCCGTTTGATCTGAATGAATTAATTTATTAATCACTTTGTTTAATCTTTGTGCTAATATTTTTGTTAATATTTTTTGATCAGTATTTAAAAGAGATATAGCTCTATATGACCCTGGGTCATCGAGATTTTTATCTAATTTAGGTTATAAGGGTTATAATAGATTCATTTAATGTGTCTGGTAATTTCTGTTGTGTGTAAATGTGTTCATATAGTGTCTTCAAACGTGGGGCTATCATGTCATAAATCTTTTATAAAATTCTGCTCCAATACCATCTGGTCCTGGAGTTTTACCATTTTTTAATGATCTAATAGTTTCTTCAATTTCTTTAGTAGTTATTTCGACATTTAATAATTCCCTATCTTCTAAATTTAGTCCATTTAGATTACAATTTTTCAAAAATGTTTCTACTCCTATACGATTTTCTTTTGTTTTAGCTGAGTATAAATTTTTATAATATTGCAGAAATCTTTCGTTTATATCTTTAGTTTGTGTTAGTAATTCTCCTTTATCTGATTTGATCCTATATATTAATTTTTCTCCTTCCAGTTTTCTTAACTGACGAGCCAGTAGTTTATGTGGTTTATCACCGAATTCAAATTGAGTTTGTTTGGTATATTGGTATAATTTTACAACTTGATCTGAATGTATTTTATTTAATTTATATTTCAATGCAAAAATTTTATTATGGTTGGTCATAGATGGATTAATGGCATTCTCTGTATCTAATTGTTTAATCTCTCTTTCCAATGCCTGTTGTAGCTTCCTATTCTCTTTATTATAAAATACTTGAGAAGATATCATAATTCCCCGAATATAGGCCTTAAAAGTTTCCCATAAGAGGGATGATGATATTTCAGGTGTATCATTTGTTTCAAAGAAGATCTTGATCTGTTTTGTAATATATTCTTGAGTTATTTTGTCCTTTAAAATTTGTGGGTTAAATCTCCAATTATCTTGTTTATCCATTTTATCCGTTAGTTTCATCTTAAAAGTTAATGGTGTGTGATCTGAGATTATAATATTATGATATTTTGAATTATACGTAAGTGGAATAAGTTTTAAATCTACCAAAAAATAATCTATTCTTGAATAACTTTTATGCACGGCTGAATAAAATGAGTATTCGCGTCCTGTTGGATTTTGCAATCTCCATACATCTTTAATATTACTGGTGTCTATATATGCATTTATTAACTCACTGGAATGTGATTTAAGTTTTCGTTGTTTTGATGATCTATCCAAATAAGGGTCAAGTGTGCAATTTAAATCTCCTCCAATTATTAGATTATGCTGTGATAATTCTGGGATTGTATTAAATAATTTTTTAAAAAATCGCGGGCTATCAAAATTTGGGCCATATATATTAACAAAAATCACCTTTTGTGTATATAATTCTCCTATTACAATAATATATCTACCATCAATATCTGTTATTATTGAAGTATGTTTAAATGCAGTACCTTTACGAATTAATATTGCTACACCTCTAGATTTGTGTGTAAAAGAAGAGTGATATACTTTATCAATCCATTTGGCTTTTAGTCTATATTCTGCCTCTTTTTTCAAGTGTGTCTCTTGGATAAACGCAACGTCTGTTTTGAGTGCTTTTAAATATTCTAATACCTTACCCCTCTTAATTGGTTCATTAATACCTTTAACATTCCAGCTACAAAAACGTTATTCCTCCATTCCCCGTATTTATGTGTAAGTCTTGCATCATTTATCTAAAGAGATGTGTACCAGAGCAGATGGTACAGCTCGACACACCAGACCCAACACCTGAACCCTGAACAGACAAATTCCAAGACTCTTGATTTTCTCTCATATATATATCTCCTTTGTATTAATTGATGATTCCACTCAGATAAAAAGTAATAATAGTAATAATTAGAAATGAAAGTAAAAAAGGGATAGGTTGAAAGATTAGTAGAGTGCTCAAAGAAAGAAAAAACTACATCTAGTAAGTGTGTAGTTAGTGTTAGCCATACTAACATGGCTAGCAGTCTAAATGATTTTGAAAGAATGATTTTGAAAGAAATTTCTGGCATAAGATATGGAATAATGTATCCTTCAAAGATGAGGGTTACTTATAACTCTGTTGAACGTGCATTCACGGACCCAGAAGAGGCATTTAAATATATCAAGGTATCGCAAAGGAGGCTGACTGATTATCATGAGTCAGTCTCCCACGACAATACAGAGGAGAAGCGGCGAAGAAAGGACTTTTTTTATAAAAAAGCTTGCTCTTGTTAAGATGGCGGATTTCTCCACGAGGTGCTGTCTAGCCATCTTATCTTTGGAATGTTAACTCAAGGTCGAACTTTATGTTTCACTCTGAATAAAGGACTTGGAAAACAAGAAAAACCGTGGTGGAAAAAAACGGAATTTGGGAATAGGAAAAAACAATATTAATGTACTTGTATACGGAAATGTATGACTTGAGAAACACAATTTTCTACTAAGATAAAACATTTAACTAATAGAACTCTCAACAACAATAACCCACTATTGTGTAATATTAATGCACAGCACAATATTGACTGATTTTTATCTCATGATGTTAATTAATTTCTAAGTATAAGAATAATGAGTTAAATATGATCGATAAGTATTAACAATATACTAACAAATTCTATGGATATAGTAGATCTAGTTTAAATTGTGCGTAAAGGGAGGGGGAGGAGATTCAGATACTTGGAAATTATCCAAGGGTCTGAATCTGGTTAACGTCTTGGAACCTGCTGCTGTCTAATACAAAAGAATGGGACTTAATTGGGGAATGAAATGTAATAATTGTCGGTATATTGGCGGACATGGGCATATAACTAACAAAGTCACTGTTATATTTGAGTGTATACTTAATGTTGGATTTTTTTTGAAGATGCATTCCAATAATTAGATTTAAAATGCGTCTTATCTTATATATAGTTTTTAATTGTGTACCGGGCTCTCTTCCTTTTAATAATAATTGATCAAGGGGGCAGAGCAAAATAACAACATCTTCGGAAGTTGACATGAATTTTTCTACCACTTTTTGGTGGGATTTGTATTATTATATCCCTATTTGTAGATATTATAATATCACTTTTTGTTTTTCAATTATCTTTTCACCACTTTACACCTTCTGGTCATTTCTAAGGTCTATTTTGAAGGGGCGATGCCAACAAAATTTAACAGCTGTGGATGACAACCCATCACCTAGAGTTCTGAGGTATTTGGTTGCAACCTATGACTTAAAGGTATTAACATGATTTACAATGCAAGATGATAAACAAAAGAAAACTGGAGGAATCACGTTCTGTAGCTGGAGTATAAGGGGCGCTAATGAACCAATTAAAAGGGGTAAGACTTTTGCCCAATTAAAAGCAATCAACTGTGACATAATCTTCTTACAAGAAACACATCTGAAACATCAAACACAGATAAAATTGAAGGCAAATTGGATTGGGCAAACATACTTCATTTACTTCTAAATCTCGAGGCACGGCTATTATTATTCGTAAAGGTATACCATTCAAACCAAAAAATATTATAGCAGATAAAGAGGGTCGGTACGTTATAGTTATGGGAGAAATTCACTCTACCCCACTTACTTTGATAAATATTTATGCTCCCAACTTTGATAACCCCCAATTCTTTAGTAAAATTCTGGATATAATTTCAGAATTTAACTGTCAAAATGTGATAATATGGGGAGATTTCAATTGTGTTCTAGATCAATATCTGGATAAATCAGCAAAACAAAAAGGATTAACATACAATCTAAAACTAGTGAACTGCTAAATACATACATAAAAAACACAAACATAACAGATGTATGGAGAATCACTAATCCAGTAGGTAGGGAATACTCATTTTATTCAACGGTACATAAAACATGTTCATGTATTGATTATTTTTGAGTGGACACGAAATTAATTCCCTATACATACAACTCTAAATATCATAATATTTCTGATCACTCCCCGTTAACTTTTCTTTTAAAATTAGAAGGAATGTCTGATAAAAAAATCGTTCTGGAGGTTTAACTCCCAAATCTTAAACAACTCACAAGGTTGTACAAATATAAAACAGCAGATGATGTTCTTCTTTGAGACAAATGATACACCAGATATTTCACCCTCCTTATTATGGGAAACTTTTAAGGCATTTGTTAGAGGAACTATAATTTCATATCAAGCTTTCCAAAATAAAAAGAACAACACTGAACAATTGCAGTTGAACAAAAAATTAGACAATTAGATTTAGAAAATGGCAAAGAACCAACCATAGATAAACATAATAAGATAACAATATTAAAATACAAATTAAATAAAATTTTATCGGCAAGAATAATAAGATTATTTCAAATTACAAAACAAGAAAATTTCGAATTTGGTGATAAATCACATAAACTCTTAGCACGTCAACTGAAAAAACAGGAAACAGAAAATACAATAACTAAAATTGTCAGACAAAGATGAATTACTAAAACTACCTAAAGACATCGATTCCTAGCCTTTTCCTCACCAACAAACTGGCAAACAAAATGGACTTTATAAACTCCGGCTACTGATTACGTCCCACAACTGGATCAAAGACTGCAACATCCTGATCTTCACTGAAACCTGGCTCAACACTGATGTTCCTGACAGCGCCATCGAGCTAACGGGGCGTCTTATATTCCGAGCAGACAGAACACCAGACTCCGGTAAGACCAGAGGTAGGGTTCTGTGCATTTATGTGAATAAAGCATGGTGCACATACACCACCATCATCGAGAGTCACTGCTCAGCTAACCTTGAGTTCCTCTTGGTTAAATGCAAACCGTTCTATCTGCCCAGAGAATTTACCTCCACTGTTGTGACTGCAGCCTATATTCATCCTGACGCTAATGCTAAGCTTGCAATGAAAGAACTGCATGCTGCCATTAGCAAACAACAGACTCACAACCCCGAGGCAGCCTTCATTGTTGCGTGTGACTTCAATCATTCCAACCTGAAGACTGTACTCCCCAAATTCCACCAACATGTCTCCTTCGCCACTAGAGAAGACAAGACACTGGACAAAGTCTACACAAATATGGCTGAAGCTTACAAAGCCTTTCCCCTCCCCCACCTTGGCCAGTCTGATCACCTCTCATTGTTCCTGCTCCCTAAGTACTCCCCACTCATCAGACGGGTAAAACCCACAGTGAGAACAGTTAAAGTTTGGTTAGAGGAGGCTGACTCCACACTTCAGCAGTGTTTTGGAAACACTGACTGGAATGTGTTTGCAGCCCAGGCCACCTTCGACTCCCACACGGACATAGACACTTATACATCCTCTGTTCTGATGTTTATCAACTCCACCATCAACAGTGTCACCACCCTCAAACGGATTACCACATTCCCGAATCAGAAGCCATGGATGAACAGTGAGGTCAGGCTACTGCTGAAAGCACGGGATACCGCTTTCAGGTCAGGTGATGTTCGAGCCTACAGTTCATCCAGGGCTAACCTGAAGAGGGGCATCAAGAAGGCCAAGCATAGCTACAAGCTTAGGATTGAGGAACACTTCAACAACAACTCCGACCCCCGACGCATGTGGCAAGGCATCCAGGCCATCACAGACTTCAGACCCACCAACACCACCCCACATCCAGCGACTCATCCTTCCTTGAGGAGTTTAACCACTTTTATGGCCACTTTGACAGGGACAACCAAGAGATGGCTATCAAGGCTATGCTCCCTGCTGATCACCAGCCCCTCACACTCACCCCCTATGACGTGTATCTAGCACTGAGTAGGATTAATGCACGTAAGACTGATGGCCCTGACGGCATCCCCGAGCGCGTCCTCAAGACCTGTGCTGCGCAGCTGACAGACGTCTGGACTGACATCTTCAACCTGTCACTTGCCCAAGCAGTTGTCCCCACGTGCCTTAAAACCACCTCCATCGTGCCGGTGCCAAAACACTCCACTGCGGCAAGCTCAACGACTTCCGCCCAGTTGCACTTACTCCCATCATCACCAAGTGCTTCGAGAGGCTGGTCCTGGCACACCTCAAAGGCTGCCTACCTCCCACACTGGACCCCTATCAGTTTGCCTACCGCAAGAATAGGAGTACGGAGGATGCCATCTCAACGGCACTCCACTCCGCCCTCTCCCACCTCGACAACAGAGACACCTACGTGAGAATGCTGTTCATTGACTAGCTCAGCATTTAACACCATTATCCCCTTATAACTGATCACCAAACTCGGCGCCCTGGGCATCAACCCCTCCCTCTGCAACTGGATACTGGACTTCCTGACTAACAGACCACAGTCTGTTAGGTTGGACAACCACACCTCTTCAACCCTCACCTTGAACACTGGCGTCCCACAGGGCTGTGTACTGAGCCCCCTCTTCTACTCCCACTTCACCTACGACTGCACGCCTGTACATGGTTCTAACACCATCATCAAGTATGCAGATGATACAACGGTGATTGGCCTCATCAGCGACAACGATGAGTCGGCCTACAGGGAGGAGGTTCAGCTCCTAGCAGCATGGCGCGCTGACAACAAACTGGCCCTTAACTCCAAGAAGACCAAGGAGCTCATAGTGGACTATAGAAGGTCTAGGGGCTGCACGCACACCCCCATCCATATTAACGGAACGGAGGTGGAACGTGTTTCCACTTTCAGGTTTCTGGGGGTCAACATCTCTGATGACCTCTCTTGGACCCACAATACCTCTACACTGGTCAAGAAGGTTCATCAGCATCTCTTCTTCCTGAGGAGACTAAAGAAGGTCCATCTGTCTCCTCAGATTCTGGTGAACTTCTACCGCTGCACCATCGAGAGCATCCTTACCAACTGTATCACAGTATGGTATGGCAACTGCTCTGTCTCTGACCAGAAAGCACTGCAGAGGGTGGTGAAAACTGCCCAACGCATCACCGGTACCTCACTCCCCTCCATTGAGTCTGTCCATAGCAAGCGATGTCTGCGAAGGGCGCGCAGCATCGTCAAGGACTGGTCTCACCCCAGCCACAGACTGTTTACCCTCCTTCCATCCGGGAGGCGCTATAGGTCCCTCTGTTGCCGGACCAGCAGGTTCAGAAACAGCTTCTTTCCTGCAGCTGTTACAATACTTAACTCTGCACCTCGGTGATTTCCAGTCACCCCCCCGGACACTCCTTCCCCCAGTATAATTGCACTACTGATACTGTTGTACATATATATATTTTACCGTTCATTATTATAAGTTCGCTCTTCTGGGGAGATGCTAACTACATTTCGTTGTCTCTGTACTGTACACTGCACAATGACAATTAAAGATTTAATTTAATTGAATTTAATTGAATTGACATTAATACAAGATTTGCTCTATTTTACCAAAATCTATATACATCTAAAACTTCTGCAAACAATATTAAAAGTACAAACTTATTAGACAATTGTAACCTTCCAAAACTTAATACTTTGGAACAAGAGGCATTAGTAGCTCAGATTACACTTAAGGAAATAGAAGAAACAATAAATTTGTTGAAGAATGATAAAATGCCAGGACCAGATGGCTTTAGTAATGAATTCTATAAAAGATTATACGAGATAATTTCACCATGTTTACAAAATTTATATATACATGCTTTTAAAGAAAATATATTACCAGAAACACTAACTGAGACAACTATTACACTTATACCTAAAAAGGATGAAGATCTAGAAGACCCAGGCTCATATAGAGCCAGCACTCCTAAATACAGATAAAAAAATATTAGCAAAGACCCTAGTGAGAAGATTGACTAAATATGTTAGCAAACTAATAAATCCAGATCAAACAGGGTTTATACCCAGGAAATACGCATTCAACAATTTGAGACAGCTGTTTAATATAATGTACTCACATAAAACTGAAGAGGAAGACAGCAATTATTTCATTGGATGCAGAAAAATATTTTGATCAAGTAGCATGGCAATATCTATTCAAATTATTGCAAACATTTAATATGGGAGATAATTTTATCTCATAGGTAAAATTATTATATGATAAGCTGACGGCTAGAATATTGACTAATAATATATTATGCCTGAAATTCCAATTATCAAGGGGCAATAGACAGGGGTGTGCATTATCGCCCCTGCTATTTGCACTTATGATAGAGCTTTTAGCAGAAAGTATAAGAAGTCTGGAAGGTCATGTTTGACTAACCTTCTTGAATTTTTTGAAGAGGTTACTAGGGAAATTGATGAGGGTAAAGCAGTGGATGTTGTCTATATGGATTTCAGTAAGGCCTTTGACAAGGTTCCCCATGGAAGGTTGGTTAAGAAGGTTCAATCTTTGGGTGTTAATGGCGGAGTAGCAAGATGGATTCAACAGTGGCTGAATGGGAGATGTCAGAGAGTAATGGTGGATGGCTGTTTGTCAGGTTGGAAGCCGGTGACCAGTGGGGTGCCTCAGGGATCTGTGTTGGGTCCACTGTTGTTTGTCATGTACATCAATGATCTGGATGATGGGGTGGAAAATTGAATAAGTAAGTATGCAGATGATACTAAGATAGGTGGTGTTGTGGATAATAAAGTAGATTTTCAAAGTCTACAGAGAGATTTGGGCCATTTGGAAAAGTGAGCTGAAAGATGGCAGATGGAGTTTAATGCTGATAAGTGTGAAGTACTACATCTTGGCAGGACAAATCAAAATAGGACATACATGGTAAATGGTAGGGAATTGAGGAATGCTGTGGAACAGAGGGATCTAGGAATACCTGTGCATAGTTTCCTGAAGGTGGAATCACATGTAGATAGGGTGGTAAAGAAAGCTTTTGGTGTGCTGGCCTTTATAAATCAGAGCATTGAATATAGGAGTAGGGAAGTAATGTTAAAATTGTACAAGGCAATGGTAAGACCAATTCTGGAGTATGGTGTACAATTTTGGTCGCCTAATTGTAGGAAGGATGTCAACAAAATAGAGAGAGTACAGAGGAGATTTACTAGAATATTGCCTGTGTTCCAGCAACTATGTTACAGAGAAAGGTTGAACAAGTTAGGTCTTTATTCTTTGGAGCGCAGAAGGTTAAGGGTGGACTTGATAGAGGTCTTTAAAATGATGAAAGGGATAGACAGAGTTGACGTGGATAAGCTTTTTCCCATTGAGGGTAGGGTAGATTCAAACATGAGGGCATGACATGAGAATTAAGGGACAGAAGTTTAGGGGTAACATGAGGGGGAACTTCTTTACTCAGAGAGTGGTGGCTGTGTGGAATGAACTTCCAGCAGAAGTGGTGGAGGCAGGATCGATTTTAACATTTAAAAGTAAAGTATATAGGTATATGGACGGGAAGGGAATGGAGGGGTATGGTCTGAGTGCAGGTAGATGGGACTAGGGGAAAATAAATGGTCGGCACGGACTGGAAGGGCCGATAGGGCCTGTTTCCGTGCAGTAATTGTTATATGGTTATATGGTTATAAGTCATCCGAATATTCATTGACATAATACCAAACACTCTAATAATAAAATTTCATTATATGCAGACGACATATTATTATATATTACAAATTCGCAAATTAGCATACCAAATATACTAAATTTAATAGTAGAATTTGGTTCTTTTTCAGGATATAGAATAAACTGGAACAAAAGCGAAATTATGACGATAAAACCTCAAGAGCCGACGCATCTGTTGAAATTCCCCAGAATTGCAACAGAAAAATTCAAGTATTTGGGTATCCAAATTACGAGGAAATATAAATCATTACTCAACGCAAACTATATGCCTTTATTAACTAAATTGAATGGGTTCGATTAAATTCTGGAAAACACTGCCAATGTCCTTAATAGGCAGAATAAACGCTATAAAAATGAAATTTTTACCACAAATACTGTACCTATTTCAATCAATACCAATATATTTAACAAATAACTTCTTTAAAAAACTAGACTTTGATAACAACTTCATATGGGACTATAAATCACATTGAATTCAAAGAAAACATCTGTGTAAATCTAAAGAATTGGGGACTGACACTCCCTAATTTGTTGTACTGCTATTGGGCAGTGATTGTTAAAAATATAATTTATTGGTTGGACAGTTTTGCGCAACAAGTAGATTGGATAAGAATGGAGAAAGAGGATTGTTCTCCTTATAATATAGGAGCGATTCTTCTTTCCCCGATGAAACTGAACAATATAATATATAAGAAGAATCCAATTATTCACAGCATAATACAAATTTGGAAACAAAATTAACTTTAAAATTAAGAAACTTATCGCTTCTTTCCCCAATAGCTAACAATCCCTCATTTAAACCATCTATTATTGATAAAACGATTATCTTCGGATCAATGGAAGAGGGTCGTAAATTAACTACGTTGCAAGAAGCTCTCTTTAATAGTAAGATTAAACGAGAACTTACCAGTTTGAAGATTGATCTTTATTTTATGAGTCGTCGAGTTGAGGGACTACGTGAATAGAAGCACGTACAGCCGTTGGTGCGTCAATCTTCAAAGCAGCGGAGTGAACAATGACTGAAGTATAATGGTAAAATGACAAAGACTAGAACTACCAGCTGAGATCTATGAGGGTGGGAACGGAGGGCACGTAGTCCCTCAACTCGACTCCTCATAAAATAAAGATCAAACTTCAAACTCGTAAGTTCTCGTTTAATCTTACTATTTTACTTTGGAGTCACATGAGTGACTACGTGAAGACTTCAAAGCACTGTGAATTCACGCCGCAGACCCAAATCCGGTGTTCACACTGCCTCGATTGACTCAAAAGTCGTTAACAATCAATGATGCATCAATAATAACATTTGTTAAATGAATAACAGTTTATTTACAAACAAAATCATAACAAACCCCTCTAACTCAGGGGGAAACTATAACAGTACTCAAAACAGAATCAGCAAACTCCCCGAGCCTTGAAATCGGCTTGTGATAAAACCTCTGAAAGGTCAGCTCACTGGACCATCCTGCGGCCCCGAGGATATGGGAAGTTGATGCCGCCCTGGTGGAATGAGATTTGAATTTATCAGTATCAATTCCAGCACTTGCCAGGACCTGCTTTAGCCACCTTGAAATTGTTTGCACCGACACCTTACTGTGTGTTTTTTTGTGACTAATAAACAAAGCCGACTCTGTTCCTCTCAGAGCTTTAGTAATCTCAATGTAACGAGATAAATGTGAGACTACACACAAGCGATCATCTGTGGGATATGCCGAAAACACAATCTTACATCCTGTCATGCCTCTTCTATTATGTTTAAGCAAATCATAGACATAAAATATAATGGCATCTGCCGACACATGCATTCTATCTAGCCGTAGCTTTTGCAACGTTTGTACACGTTGAGCTGAAACCAACGCCATAAGCATGACCACCTTCATAGTTAATTTGGCTATAGATAGGCTTGTAACCGGAGCCCACTGGCGAAGAAGCATAAGAACCTCACTCACATTCCAAATACCGGCATACTTGGGTTTAGGAGGATTAGAATTGAAAACTCCCTTCATGAATCGTGAAACTAACGGATATGTCCCTACTGTATGCAATTCTGAATTCATGGGTAAATAAGAAGACAGAGCACTTCTGGCTGAATTGATCGCACTGTAACTTAATTTTTGGTCGAAATAAAGAGTTGACAAAAACTCCAATACGTCCGTGATCCCTGCAGTGTGATATACAATATTCTGCTGTAGGCAGAATTGCTCCCCCTTCCTTATATAGGTGATATATTGCTGCTGTGTACTATCCCTGCAGGCCGACGTGAGAACATCCACAGTCTGATCAGACAGTCCTCTCCCCAGGTATGGCCTCCTTAAAATCTGCAAATTAACAGATCAATACGAACATGTAAAGGATGTTGATCCCCAGTGACTGGATTTACCAGTAGATTTTTATTCTTGGGAATAATCATGTAAGGCTCCCTAGCCATTTGTAATACAACAGGAAACCATGCTGGTATAGGCCAATCAGGCACTACCAATACCCCTGAAGCGGAGTCCTCCTTGATCATTTGCAAACCTGCTGATGAGACAGAATGGAGGAAATACATACACAAACATTCCTCCCCAATGCAGCGAAAACGCATCCACTGCTACTGCCCCAAGATCTGGTTCCCACGAAACATATCTAGGTAACTGATGATTTAATCGAGATGCAAACAAGTCAATATCTGGCAATCCATACTGAACAATTCCTTGGTTAAATACATCCTGATTTAACATCCATTCAATGTTGTCATTAAACTGACGTGACCTAGTGTCAGCTACAGTGTTGAATCTTCCTGACAAATAAAGTGCTGAAAGCCAGATCTTTTGGTCAATACACCAGCTCCAAATCTGGTTAGCCAGTCTATCACAAGACTGTGACTTAACTCCACCCATGTGGTTTACATATGCCACTGCTGTGGTGTTGTCAATCTGAACTTGCACATGCAAGTCCCTCCTGGTAGAACAATAAGCTTTGAGCCCATACCAGGTGCCCAACAACTTTAAATAATTAATCCCTCTTAATTGAAGAAGCGATGTCTCATCCACATTACATCTGCCTCCACAACTAGAAGACATATCTGTTGCACCCTAACCCAGTGCACCTACATCAGTCTGTAATATCAGTGACGTTGGTTCCACCAAAACCTTCCTAAAACTTTTTGAAACATGTACTATCCACCATTGTATGTCAGAAATCGCCCCAGCTGACAACTGCATAGGCCTATCAAAATGGCCCCTTTGTATTCTCAGTGCCTGTTCCTTTGATCATTGTAATTGTTGATAATGTAGAGGACCATACTGCACAGCTGGAAATGCTGCAACAAACTTCCCAATTAACCTGGCTACTTGTCTAATCGAAGGACGTTCTTCTCCAACAAGATTAACACAGTCCTCAATTAACTGATTCAATTTATCCCTGGGCAAAGTTACCAACATGTGATTGGAATTAATGGTAAATCCCAGATAATCAATAATTTTGACTGGTGATAATTTAGATTTATCTGGGTGAACAACAAATCCCATTTGTTCAAAAGTGAATTTCACAACTGAAACTGATGATTGAGCTTCAGCATGAGTCTTTCCAACAATCAGAATATCATCTAAATAGGCCATTACCACATGCCCCTGAGCTCTGAGTAATGTTAACACAGGTTTTACCAATTTAGTAAATAGTCTAGGAGCTGAAGTTAATCCATTCGGCAATGACCTGAATTGCCACAACCGAGTCATCCAAATAAATTTCAAATATCTTCTATCATCACCATGAATAGACACTGAGTAATACGCATCCTTTAAATCAATGGTTGCCATATAACACCCTTTGGACACTAGATGTTTGGCCGTGGTAAAGGTTTCCATTTTGAAATGCCTATAACAAACAAATTTGTTCAAACTCGATAAATCCAGAATAATTGTACATCCCCCAGTCTCTTTAGATCTGGGAAATATACTTGACACAAATTGTTGACTTTGATAGACAGAAGGCTCAATTACCCCTTTCTTATATAACGACTGAATCTCTGCTTGAATAAGCACATTTTCCTCATCTGAAAATATGTTTACGACTAGGAAAATGTTAATTAGGTAGACTGTCCTTGGAGTAAAATTCAATTTTCACCCCTTCAATACTACTAAGTATGAACGAATCTGATGTCAACTGCTGCCATTGTTTGAGAAACAATTTTCCCCCAATTTGAACAGGAACATCAGTTAATTCATTGTCTATCAATGTTATATTCCTTACCTGCATCTGTCCTTGCGGACCTTGTTGTCCTCGACCTCTTGTATAGAAAGGCACCTTCCCCTTCATGCTGGCAGCCTCCCAGTTCCGATATTGAAAACCTGAACGGCTCGTTCCTTCTCCTGCATCCACATTAGTGCCTTTCCGATACGGATAAAACCTTTTGCCTTGCTTGCCAGCCGGCTTAATGAGGGCCATGGTTTTAACATGACAGTCTTTGACCCTTTTTGCAAGGTTACCTCCAAACAACAGATTTCGTGGTGGTACACTGGTCGGTTTGCACAAACTCGCCAAATTCGGATTAAGCACTGGCCTAATCGCGGCCCTCCTGATATTATTAATTTCAAAAAATACACTACAAAGGAATCCAAGTGCGTCCTGGTGTGCTTCAACCATATTGCTTGTATCAATAACTTTCACCACAGCTGTAATACCTGCTGACAACAGTTTAAGCACTTTTTGAAACTTCATCTCCTGGGCCCTAGCAGGCATACCCATCTGTGATCAAATTTGGTGATTAATCATCGGTACCTTCAGGAGATCACAATTAACAGGGGCTTTATAGTTTTTTGCTGCTTCATCCATAGCTAGCTCCTGTAACTGGTGGGAGAGCATATACTGAATTGCTTCGGCCAATTCTACATCAATCGCCTCTCCTGCCTCTCTAGGCTCAGCAAACTTCCCAGCAATGTTCGGAATTACCTCCAACCGAACTCCTTTACTGCTCTCCCCCAGCATAGAATCAGTGTCAGCGAACTGCACTGATGGGACATCCTCCTCACAGGCAGGATGGTCCTGCAGCCCTGGAACAGGTGCTGCTAGCACAAGCTCTCCATCAGCCTGGCTTGGGCACCACTCCTCCTCACGGAGCTGGTCCCTGTCGAGCATTCTTTGTAATAAAATCTCGACCTGGGAGAGCCGTGAGCAAACGGACTCTCTTATGGAGGGTATAACCTCCAAGCCCGACTCAGGGTCTACGGGCCTATCAGACTTGCCAGTGGTCTTCCGCCCTACTGGCTAGCCTCCACTGCTCCCAGGCAGTGGGTCCGCAACCACTGGAAAAACGCAACCATGCCAACGTTCAAAATGTGGATTTCAAATATGTTGGAAACGCTACATCTTGAAGAAATGAGATTCCTCCTACTAGGCAAAGTAGACCAATTCTTAAAGATGTGGTCTTTTATCGACTTCTTACAAGTATATGGTGCAACATAACAAACTTAGCAATTAAATGGTTCAGAACCAGGTGACGGATGGGTAAAGATACTAAATAGGTATCATTTCTTTCTAATTTCTTTTCTTTCTATTTTCTCTTTTTTTCTCAATCTCAGCTTTTTATCTCTGCTCTCTGTCTCTCTCGCTATCTGTTTCTACTCGCTTGTCTATCTATCTCGACACCCTTTATTTTCCTTTTTCTATCACTGCTCTTTTATTATTAAATTAAAAATAAGAAGTTGTACAAGAATGGTAATGTGTATGTATGTATCAGGTACTTAGGTACCACATCACTGTCCTTACTTCGAACAAAATAAATAAATAAATAAATAAATACAAATAAAAACAAAAGGGTTGTGCAGGAAATTACCTTCATTGTCCTGCCCTAACTTTTCCTGAACAGCATAAATGGCAAGACCAGCTCAGAAGCCATTTAAAGCATCATTGTGGGTCAAAGGGCCTATTCCTGTGCTGAACTGTTCTATCAATTATATACATTGTAGGTTTGGAGTCATGTAAACATTTGGTCAGCAAAACATGACAAAGTACATATAGGAGAGGTCTTGGTGAACCTAATGTATTTTTACAGCAATCCTATAACTTTATTGTCAACATTACTCATATTAGCTTTTAAATCCTACATTTTATTCACTTATTTGACTGAATTTCTTACTGCTTTGGAAGGACACAAATTATGTCCTTGGATCAATTGTCCTGGCCTCTGGACACTAGACCAGCCACAAACAATAAACTAACATACCCCACCCAACCTCTAGGTAATGCAAATCTTTTTACATTTGTTCTATGGATGTGGTCTATATTGGTAAGTCCTGAATTTATTCCCCATTTCTTATAGTCTTTATGTATACAATGGTCAGTTAACTTCTTGAATAACTGCAATCTATGGCAAAGTGACTCTGCAGTGTTGCTGGGAGGAAAATTAAAGTTTCTACCCAATGAAGACGATAGAATAGTCACATATAAACAAGTTAAAATGAGGTATAATTTGAAACTGGATCGTGGGGAAAACAAAGGGGCAGATTATTATCGCAATGGGGTTAGGTTAGGTAAGGGGGAGGTACAGAGAGACCCGGGTGTCATTGTACATCAGTCACTGAAAGTTGGCGTGCAGGTGCAGCAGGCAGTGAAGAAAGCTAATGGAATGTTGGCCTTCATAACAAGAGGATTTCAGTATAGGGGTAAAGAGGTTCTTCTGCAGTTGTATAGGACTCTGGTAAGACCATATCTGGAGTATTGTGTACAGTTTTGGTCTCCTAATTTGAGGAAGGACATCCTTGTGATTGAGGCAGTGCAGCGTAGGTTCACAAGATTGATCCCTGGGATGGCGGACTGTCATGAGGAAAGATTGAAAAGACTAGGCTTGTATTCACTGGAGTTTAGAAGGATGAGGGGATAACTTATAGCAACATATAAAATTATAAAAGGACTAGACAAGCTAGATGCAGGAAATATTTTTCCCAATGTTGTGTGAGTCCAGAACCAGGGGCCACAGTCTTAGAATAAAGGGGAGGCCATTTAAGACCTGGGGTAAGAAAACACTTTTTCACCCAGAGTTGTAAATTTGTGGAATTCCCTGCCATAGAGGGCAGTGGAGGCCAAATCACAGGATGGATTTAAGAGAGAGTTGGATAGAGTACTAGTGGCTAGTGGAATCAAGGGATATGGGGAGAAGGCAGGCACGGGTTATTGATTGGGGACAATCAGCCAAGATCGCAAAGAATGGTGGTGCTGGCTCGAGGGGTCAAATGGCCTCCTCCTGCACCTATTTTCTATGTTTCTATAAGGAAATTAATGTGGTGCTGATCAGGTGGGCTGCTTTATCTGGAGAGGATTAAGTATCTTGATGTACCAATATTCATCCAAAAGTATTTTGTCACTGTGGATGATTTGAGTTTTAAAATTATTTTCAAAACTATAGTTTTTTTTTTTGCACTAACTCTTTTACCAAAAACCTATCATGTGCCTTGTAGCAGATAACAAAGACAGCATCTGCCAACAATCGCCTACACCCTCCCAGCATCACTCCTCTGTCAGCTGATACTCTACGAAATTCCCACTGGATCATCTTTCAAGTCTGACATTCTCTATGCTTAACTATCCTATGTGATTCTAATGCTCCGGTCACTAATCCATATGGGATAATAGTCATAAAAATGTTCCTGATATCTACTTGCTCACAGACATTTCTTGCAACAAAAATAATTTTAACTGCATTGAATGATGCATTTAAATGTTTGCATTTAAAAACATCTTCCAAAACTATAATATACTAATTAATAAACTGAAACATCATTACTGAAACTGAAACAATCAAAAGGAAAGACGATGTTTTTTTTTAAACAGATGCCTGCAATAATATATGAATGCGTTATAGTAAAGCATACATGAATGCATTATTATTCAGAGCGTGATTCAGTAAAAGGCCCAGATAAGAGCTGCAGATGGCAGTAAAGGGATTTGTTGGATAAGAAAGGTTCCATGCCTTCAATGCTGTTGGATTTTTAACAGCTGATGTGCATTCAGGCAGATGAGGAGGAGGCCAAGAATATCATTTATCACAGAATGCATAAAATAATTAGATTGTGAATCAAATAACAATGAGGCAATACATCTTTACTTTGCTATTGTGCTGCTGAGAAAGGAAACTGTCTGCAGAGGATCTTTGGCTCTGTTTAGTCTCAATCTTAAAATAGTAATTGGATACTCATTAAAATGGCTCCAAAGCCAGACGTCCATTTAACCCTCTCTTCTGGATAGAAGCAGGTAATCTCCAAATAGTTTTAACTACCTGATTTAATGGATAACATGGGTTTCCTCTCGGGAAATGTTTTAATTTTTGGTGCATTCCGCATTCCTTTAAGTGAGTTATTTAGTAAAGTGGAAGATATGTGAATAGACATGATGTTGTCACCCTAGCTAATATGGGCAGCACAATGCTTTTAAAACTCCTACTAAAAGTGCAAATTAAAATTCACAGCATGCTCCTATGGTTATTTTATGCACCTGCAAATCAAGAATGAGAATCACTGCAATTCATATTATATCAATGAAATAGTAATTGAAGCAAAAGCTTGGGTGTTTATATATATTTTTTAAATCCAGTCATAAGCGATTAAATAAATGATAGAAATGTTAAATAAATGATTAAATAAGTGATATAATCAACGATTATCAGCGAAACAGATTTTAATTGTATCAACAACGGAATAATATATTTAACTTAATGTTCAGCAAAAAGCCGCAGATCATGGGAGACCAAGAAGTGGATAAGGAACTTAAAGATTTGGAGTGCATATTGTAGGAGATCTGGCTTCATTAATATTGATTTTTGGAACAATATTTGTTCTTTTCTAATGCTCTCTGCCAATCCGTCTTTTCCTTTGACACTGGCTGATTTGCTCCTGGGAGTTTGCAAATACAGTTGTCACATACACTCCCTACATTTCTTGTTATGTGTCTTTTTTTAATGTTTCCAATAAACATCTGGAATTTCTCTACATTTTTTATGCATTTACATGCACCTGACATTGACATATATTTTTGTGAATATCACGAATCTTCACTCAACCTCGTGCTCGGTGGTAATGCACATTCACATACACATTGTTATGTTGCCATCTCCTTCTTGCAATTGTCAAGCCAGCATTTGTTTTCACTTGGGAGGAAAGTATATTAACAGATCAAGAAACAAAGCCACTAACATCTTGGTTATTTGTGATTGTGAACTCACACAAAAGGCAATGCATATTTTTTAATAATCCACTACAATTTCCCAGGTAAATAGTAAATAACTATAACCTTTTTAAAATATGACTGACTACAAACCATCACATAAAATTGCAGAATTTGTTTTATCTCATCAGTTATGCTGCATGCAGTCTTCTTCCCAAGAATATATTGATAGTTGCTCAATCAAGCACTTGCATCCACCTGTAAGCATGCACACAAACAAGAACAATTCCATTGTAGTAGCTAACCTTGAACTTCAGACTCACATCAATTGAAATTCAAGCAGATACATTCACAATAACCTGGGGAACATTTATTATAGTAAATTGTGAATCCAGTTATTATCTGTTGTTAGAGATATTACACTGGATTTACAGCTACCACCACAAAGCTCAGTACTTCTGAATCTAGACCAATTTTTGAAGTGATGAGCAGCACTTACCATAGCTCAGTGTTGGGTGGTGTTGAATGGAGACAGAGTGACATGTAACAGGTCAGAGTTAGCAATGTAAATTGATTATGGAAATGCATCTACAAATAAGATAATTTATGGATAATATTCCTTGGTTTATGAGCAATTTCAATTTTACTTCGGAGTCACGTGAGTGACTACGTGAATAGAAGCCCGTACAGCCGTTGGTGCGTCATGACGTCAGACGCTGGTGCAGTCGGCCGGTTGGAGCAGCAGCGCTCCTCCGAGCGGTAAGTTTAAACCGAGGGTTACACGAAGAGCTGGAGAATTTAGCGGGTGCAGCAGCATCTAAGGAGCGAAGGAGATGGGCGACGTTGTGGGTCGAGACCCTTCTTCAGACTTCACCCTCGATTCTCCAGCACCTGCAGTTCTTCGTTAACCAGTTTAAACGGAGGTAAGGTTTTTAAATTTTTTTTACCACATATCATTTTCTGCGACGGTTTGGAGTTCTTAGAGAATGTTGCAGAAAGTGAAGAAGGTGTCGGCGAGGCGCTCCGGGGGTAGAAAGGAAAAGTGGCCAGGAGAGTGTTGAGGATGTAGGCCCGTCTGGTACACCTGGTCCGGTGCTGGCTACACAGCCAGTGGTTGCGGACCCACTGCCGGGGGGCAGTGGAGGCTTGCCAGTAGGGCAGAAGGCCACTGGCAAGTCTCTGTGGCCCGTAAATGAGTCGGGCCTGGAGGTTATACCCTCCATAGGAGAGTCCGTTTGCTCACGGCTCTCCCACGTCGCGATTCTATTACAAAAGAATGCTCGACAGGGACCAGCTCCGTGAGGAGGAGTGGTGCCCAAGCCAGGCTGATGGAGAGCTTGTGCTAGCAGCACCTGTTTCAGGGCTGCAGAACTATCCTGCCTGTGAGGAGGATGTTCTATCAGTGCAGTTTGCTGACACTGATTCTATGCTGGGGGAGAGCAGTAAAGGAGTTTGGTTGGAGGTAATTCCGAACATTGCTGGGAAGTTTGCTGAGCGTAGAGAGGCAGGAAATGGCGATTGATGTAGAATTGGCCGAAGCAATTCAGTATATGCTCTCCCACCAGTTACAGGAGCTAGCTATGGATGAAGTAGCAAAAAACTATAAAGCTCCTGTTAATTGTGATCTCCTGAAGGTACCGGTGGTTAATCACCAAATTTGGTCATGGATGGGTATGCCTGCTAGGGCCCAGGAGATGAAGTTTAAAAAAAGTGCTTAAACTGTTGTCAGCAGGTATTACAGCTGTGGTGAAAGTTATTGATACAAACGATATGGTTGAAGAACACCAGGATGAACTGGGATTCCTTTGTAATGCATTTTGAAATTAATAATATCGGGAGGGCCGCTATTAGGCCAGTGCTAACCGGAATTTGGCGAGTTTGTGCAAACCGACCAGTGTACCACCACGAAATCTGTTGTTTGGTGGTAACCTTGCAAAAAGGGTCAAAGACTGTCATGAGGTTGTTATAACCATGGCCCTCATTAAGCCAGCTGGCAAGCAAGGCAAAAAAGGTTCTCTACAAGAAGTCGAGGATAACAAGGTCCGCAAGGAAAGATGCAGGTAAGGAATATAACATTGACAGACGATGAATTAACTGATGATCCTGTTCAAATTGGGGAAGGTTAAAAATTGTTTCTCAAACAATGGCAGCAGTTGACATCAGATTTGTTCATACTTAGTGTATAAAAGGGGTGGAAAATTGAATTTTACTCTAAGGACAGTCTACCTAATCAACATTTTCCTAGTCGTAAACTTATTTTCAGATGAGGAAAATGTGCTTATTCAAGCAGAGATTCAGTCATTACATAAGAAAGGGGTAATTGAGCCTTCTGTCTATCAAAGTCAACAATTTCTGTCAAGTATATTTCCCAGATCTAAAAAGACTGGGGGATGTAGAATTATTCTGGATTTATCGAATTTGAACAAATTTGTTTGTTATAGGCATTTCAAAATAGAGACCTTTACCACGGGCAAACATCTAGTGTCCAAAGGGTATTATATGGCAACCATTGATTTAAAGAATGCGTATTACGCAGTGTCTATTCATGGTGATGATAGAAGATTGACTGAGCTGTGGCAAATCAGGGCATTGCCGAATGGATTAACTTCAGCTCCTAGATTATTTACTAAATTGGTAAAACCTGTGTTAGCTTTACTTAGAGCTCAGGGGCATGTGGTAATGGCCTATTTAGATGATATTCTGATTGTTGGAAAGACTCATGCTGAAACTCATTCATCAGTTTCAGTTGTTAAAATCACTTTTGAACAAATGGGATTTGTTATTCACCCAGATAAATCTAAATTATCACCAGTCCAAATTATTGATTATCTGGGATTTACCATTAATTCCAATCACATGTTGGTAACTTTGCCCAGGGATAAATTGAATCAGTTAATTGAGGACTGTGTTAATCTCGTTGGAGAACAATGGCCTTCGATTAGACAAGTAGCCAGTTTAATTGGGAAGTTGTTGCAGCCTTTCCAGCTGTGCAGTATGGTCCTCTGCATTATCAACAATTACAACAATCAAAGGAACAGGCACTGAGAATACAAAGGGGCCATTTTTGATAGGCCTATGCAGTTGTCAGCTGGGGCGATGGCTGACATACAATGGTGGATAGTACCTGTTTCAAAAAGTTTAAGGAAGGTTTTGGTGGAATCACCGTCACTGATATTACAGACTGATGTAGGTGCACTGGGTTGGGGTGCAACAGATATGTCTTCTAGTTGTGGAGGCAGATGGAATGTGGATGAGACATCGCTTCCTCAATTAAGAGGGATTAATTATTTAGAGTTGTGGGCACCTGGTATGGGCTCAAAGCTTATTGTTCTACAAGGAGGGATCTGCATGTGCAGGTCAGATTGACAACACCACAGCAGTGGCATATGTAAACCACATGGGTGGAGTTAAGTCACAGTCTTGTGATAGACTGGCTAACCAGATTTGGAGCTGGTGTATTGACCAAAATATCGGGCTTTCTGCACTTTATTTGCCAGGAAGAGGTCAAGTCAGTTTAATGACAACATTGAATGGATGTTAAATCAGGATGTATTTAACCAAATGATTGATCAGTATGGATTACCAGATATTGACTTGTTTGCATCTCGATTTAAATCATCAGTTACCTAGATATGTTCATGGGAACCAGATTCTGAGGCAGTAGCAGTGGATGCATTTTCGCTGCATTGGGGAGGAATGTTTGTGTATGTATTTCCTCCATTCGGTCTCATCAGCAGATGTTTGCAAAAGATCAAGGAGGACTCCGCTTCAGGGGTATTGGTAATGCCAGATTGGCCTACACAAGCATGGTTTCCCATTGTATTACAAATGGCTAGGGAGCCTTACATGCTTATGCCCAAGAATAAAAATCTACTGGTAAATCCATTCACTGGGGATCAACATCCTTTATATGATCGTATTGATCTGTTAATTTGCAGATTTTAAGGAGGCCATACCTGGGGAGAGGACTGTCTCATCGGACTGTGGATGTTCTCACGTCGGCCTGCAGGGATAGTACACAGCAGCAATATTGGAGTTTGTCAACTCTTTATTTTGACCAAAAAAAAAAAAAAATTAAGTTACAGTGCGATTTAATTCAGCCAGAAGTGCGCTGTCTTCTTATTTACCTATGAATGCAGAATTGCATACAGTAGGGACACATCCGTTAGTTTCACGATTCATGAAGGGAGTTTTTCAATTCTAATCCTCCTAAACCAAGGTATGCCGGTATTTGGAATGTGAGTGAGGTTTTTATGGTTCTTCGCCAGTGGGCTCCGGTTACAAGCCTATCAGTAGCCAAATTATCTATGAAGGTGGTCATGCTTATGGACGTTGGTTTCAGCTCAACGTGTACAAATGTTGCAAAAGCTACGGCTAGATAGAATGCATGTGTCGGCTGATGCCATTATATTTTTATGTCTATGATTTGCTTAAACATAATAGAAGAGGCATGACAGGATGTAAGATTGTGTTTTCAGCATACCCCGCAGATGATCGCTTGTGTGTAGTCTCACATTTATCTCGTTACATTGAGATTACTAAACCTCTGAGAGGAACAGAGTTGGCTTTGTTTATTAGTCACAAAAAAACACACAGTAAGTTGTCGGTGCAAACGATTTCAAGGTGGCTAAAGCAGGTCCTGGCAAGTGCTGGAATTGATACTGATAAATTCAAATCTCATTCCACCAGGGTGGCATCAACTTCCGCGGCAAGGGCGATGGACTTGCCAATAGACCATATCCTCGCGGCCGCAGGATGGTCCAGTGAGCTAACTTATCAGAGGTTTTATCACAAGCCGATTTCAAGGCTCGGGGTGTTTGCTGATTCTGGTTTCAGTACTGTTACACTTTTTCCCTGAGTTAGAGGGGTTTGTTATGATTTGTTTGTAAATAAACTGTTATATCATTTAACAAATGTATTACTGATGCATGATTGATTGTTAATGACTTTTGAGTCAATCCAGGCAGTGTGAACGTCAGATTTGGGTCTGCGGCGTGAATTCACAGTGCTTTGAAGTCTTCACGTAGTCACTCACGTGACTCCGAAGTAAAATAGTAAGATTAAACGAGAACTTACCAGTTTGAAGTTTGATCTTTATTTTATGAGGAGTCGAGTTGAGGGACTATGTGCCCTCCGCTCCCACTCTCATAGATCTCATCTGGTAGTTCTAGTTTTATCATCTTACCGTTATACTTCGGTCGTTGTTTGCTGTGAATTCATTCCGCTGCTTTGAAGATTGACGCACCAACGGCTGTACGGGCTTCTATTCACGTAGTCCCTCAACTCGACTCCTCATAAAATAAAGATCAAACTTCAAACTGGTAAGTTCTCGTTTAATCTTACTATTCTGAGCATCAGCAGTGGTAAAACTGAGTCTTTGTTAAAAATCAACAATATTTTCTTGCACAAAATTAGACCTTGGGGTGTAACTCCACAATTCCCTGAAAGTGACAACACAAGTAGATAGAATGGAAAAGAAGTCACATGACATGGTTATTTACATAATGCACAGGAAGGAACTGCAAATGCTGGTTTAAACCGAAGATAGACACAAAATCCTGGAGTAACTCAGCAGGACAGGTAGCATCTCGTGAATGGGTGACATTTCGGGTCGAGACACTTCTTCAGTCTGACAATTGTACAGGATACTTAAGGTCACATCAGGAATGTTGTGCACAATTTTGATCCCCTTATTTAAGAAAGTATATACTGTAAATACGCTCTTCGAAGCCTCCCCCCCCCCCCCCCCCCCCCCCCCCCCCCCCCCAAGTCTAGTGCAGTCAAAAAAAAACACTGAGTCAAGCACAGGAAAAACAAATCTTTATTTTTAGATTGAACAGCAAATTCCCCTATACGATACCTAAACCACTGCGGGTTTGATCCTTGCATCTGCCTAGCCAAGCGCTGAAGCCTCGTTCAACAGAAACACTCCAAAAGGTCACGCAGTCCCAAACGCTCTTCCAGATGATCGACAAAGGACCTCGTGGGGGCTGCCTTTTATAGGTCCCCGAACCTTGAGGGGCCGAACTACATAGGGGTGGTCTCTTTACAATCCAATCAAACATATTAATTACAACAATACATTATTGACAACTGTCTGGCAACATTATTTATAATATGTACAATGCTTTTGCAGTAATCCAATCAACTTCATGTATTTTACTCTTCTTTGGAGGTCTTCTGCCGAAATCTCATTCATTCTGTCAATTGAAGAGATACCCATACATTTCTTATCTGCAACACTGATTTGGGCCCTAGACTTACTGGCACCATCAACAGCTTGCCTTGTATCTGCAGAAACAGACTTGACCAAAATGGCCTAACAATGCATGAAGCCTTTACTAAATTTTGGTGCTTTTACTGCTCTGTTTTAGCCAGGATTTACAGTACCAGAATTAAGGCAGGCCAATGGAGATCCAAAAGGCCGGGGATCAGAGGGTTATTTTATCACAAAATGGTAAATAGATCTATATTCATTGGGGTTTATTGGGATTTATAAGTATGATGCTATTATTTTACTGTGTGGAAACAGGCCCTCGGCCCACCAAGCCCATGCTGGGAATTAACCTCATGAACCTAGGCTGTATTCCCTCAATATCAAGAATGTCCTTCCTCAAACTAGAAGACCAAAACTGCACACAATACTCTTGGTGCAGTCTCACTAAGATTCTGCACAACTTCAGTAGGACCTCCTTGCTCCGATACTCAAACTCTCTCACTATGAAGGCCAACATGCCATTTGCTTTCTTCACAGCCTGCTGAACCTGCATGCTTACTTTTAGTGAGGACATCCAGATCTTGTTGCACCTCCCCTTTTACTAATCTGACATCATTCAGATAATAATCTGCCTTCTTGTCACATTTATCCACATTGTACTGCATCTGCTATGTAGCAATGTTACAAAATATTGCGATTTTTAAAATCAATTCTGCAATTTATCCCATCAGATAAAGCATAAAAAGAAGTTTAATTTGACACTTTATTCACTTTTATATCTTCAGTATTAAAAAAGGTATGGCCATTTTCAAGCTCGGAAATTAGCATCTTGTTCCCCATTGCCTTTCCATTGACTTAACTCAAAGGCTGTGATCTAGGACAGTCAAAAACCCATAACTTTCTTAAAAATTAAGAGCTCAATGACATTTTCAGTTATTATATATTGAAGCATTCTGAAACAAACATGAAACAATCTTACTTGGATGACCTGAAATTAAAGCATATAGTTAGTTAGTTACCTAATTGTGGCTAATTACAAAATTCAATTACTAAATCTAAACATATATCAATTTCTTTAGAAAAGATAAACATTTTTAAATTGCCTAAGTGTCCAAATAACATTCACACAATAATTTACAATATAACATGATTTTAAAATCTCATTTTCATGAATTTATAGGCCAAATGGAAGGAATTTAGTGTTTAATTCCATAGGGAGAACCAATGTGGTATATCTGGACTTCCAGAAGGCTTTCGACAAGGTCCCCACATAAGAGATCAGTATACAAAACAGGGGTTCAGTATTGATGTGGATGACAATATATATTAATGATCTGGTATGAGGGAATTTATCTCTGGCCGACTTGGATTGCCCCAGTGCGTGGAGGACTGGATAGACTCGGTTTTACTCTCTGGAATTTGGAGATTGAGAGGGGATCTTATAGAAACTTACAAAATTCTCAAGGGGTTGGACAGGCTAGATGCAGGAAGATTGTTCCCGATGTTGGGGAAGTCCAGGACAAGGGGTCACAGCTTAAGGATAAGGGGAAATCCTTTTAAGACCGAGATGAGAAAGACTTTTTTCACACAGAGAGTGGAGTCTCTGGAACTCTCTGCACAGAGGGTAGTTGAGGCCCAGTTCATTGGCTATATTTTTGATACTGATTGGATGATCAGCCAATCATATTGAATGGCGGTGCAGGCTCAACTATGCGCCATTTAAATCAACTTGCGAGTGGGTTTTAGTGGAATGCGGTGGATTGGGACGTTGCGGTTTGTAGTGAATTTAACCCACAGTCGGTAGGAAAAATGCTACCGGTTCGTATATATTTTTGTGTCCCCATTTCACAACATGAAAATTTGATTAAATGCTTCCTAAGAACCACGTTTTTATGTAAAAATAAACTGTGTACCTTTTTTTCTCCCCTACGTAAAATCCTTCCAATTGTCGGCGCTCACGGCTTTAGAAGATGATTTTTAATTACTCTAGCTAATAAGTGATCTAGTGTAGTTTAAAAATACCTTCATAAAACAAATGTCGGAGCGATTTCTCTTTAGCGACAAAATCCCCTGAGATGGATCGACTTGAACTGTCTGGAGAAAAACGGCATTTTAAACCTGCCCCCCTCTGAAAGGCGCCAAAGTCGCGCACACAGGGAGTGGCAGAACTGCAGCGCCGCTAAAGGTAAGTATTGTAACAAACCTATGCTATGCATCTGCCCATTCACCAAACCTATCCAAGTCACCTAGCAGCCTTATAGCATCCTCCTCGCAGCTCACACTGCCACTCAACTTTATGTCATCTGCAAACATGGAAATGTCACATTTAATTTCCTTGTCTAAATTGTTAATATATATTGTAAATAACTGGGGTCCCAGCACTGAGCCTTAATACCTACTCTCTGCTTTCTGTCTGACAAGTTCTCTATCCATGTCAATACCCTAGTGCTCTAATTTTGCACACTATTCTCTTGTGTGGGGCATTGTCAAAGGCTTTTTGAAAATCCAGATATACCACATCCGTTGGCTCTCCCTTATCCATTCTACCTGTTACATCCTCAAAAAATTCCAGAAGATTAGTCAAGCATGATTTCCCCTTCAGAAATCCATGATGACTTTGACTGATCAAAAATTCATGCTGACTTTGACCGATCGCTGATATTGAATGGTGGGCAGTCTTGAGAGGCCAAGGCCCCCCTCTCCTGTTCCTTTCATTCTGTTCCAATGTCAAAACTGATAATCAAATATTTCTGTTAAAACCTGGTTCAGGTTTTTAATGACTTGACTAATTTTAATTCTTCCTTTAAAGAGTCGTCATTATAGAATTAGAGGATCATCTTAAAAAAAACATAAGGCATTATTTTCGGAAGGACTTCATTGGATTATGAAGCAGGCAGGGGGTAGGTTTTGTTAATTATGAGCAGCAGATACTTAATTATCTCTCCTAGCTCAATGTATCTTTGGGTGTAAAATGACAGCATTGTATGGAGTGCTCATTTTTTACTCATCAGTTTGCTTTTGCTTTCAAAAAGCCACAGTGCTCAATTGAATAACCTTTGAAAGTGACCAATGGGCTGAAGTGGGCAATGTAATCTGCATCTGTTCGACCCAGGCTGTAAAGAACATGTGGCGGTCACGGTGGCGCAGTGGTAGAGTTGCAGCCTTCCAGCGAATGCAGCACCGGAGGCCCAGGTTCGATCCCGACTGTTGTTTGTACGGAGTTTGTACGTTCTCCCTGTGACCTGCATGGGTTTTCTCCGAGATCTTCGGTTTCCTTCCACACTCCAAAGACGTACAGGTTTGTAGGTTAATTGGCTTGGTAAATGTAAAAATTGTCCCTAGTGGGTGTAGGATAGTGTTAATGTGTGGGGATCGCTGGTCGGCGCGGACCTAGTGGGCCGAAGGGCCTGGTTCTCTAAACTAAACTATATATGTGCTGACAAATCACTTCCACTGTACTTCAACAGGGCTGATCGAGCTACTGATGATCGTGGTGCAGCAGTCGGGAGCTCAATACTGTGATCAACCAGGGTCACATCAAGCTTACTTGTCTGATTAAAAACCATCCAATGTCCTAAAAAAGCAAGTGATTTGTGGCTGCAATAGATGGAGGAATTGCACCTTGCAATGGAGGATGAAACTATATGAGAGAGCAAGAACCTTAATATTCAGGTAGAAACAAAGAACTGCAGAAAATTCTCAAAGAAAGACAATAGACAATAGACAATGGATGCAGGAGTAGGCCATTCAGCCCTTCGAGTCAGCAATGCCATTCAATGCCATTCATGGCTGATCATCCCCAATCAGTACCCAGTTCCTGCCTTTTCCCCAGAAGAACTGGTTTATACCAAAGCTGGATACAAAGTGCTTGAGTAACTCCATGGGTCAGGCATCATCTCTGCAGATAAAGGTTAGGTGGTGTTTTAGTTCAGGACCGTTCTCGTCTTAAGATTGAAATTTGGCGGGGGGCAGTTGAGCGGGAGGACTGGGAAAGACTGGGAAAAATCTGGTTGCTGACCCTAATTTGTTCAGGTCTTGCCTCGCCAGCATCCACTGTCATCCCCCATTGATGCTGTTCTGACTTTGGTGGTATAGTTCAAAGCTGGACCATTTAAATCCATCCCTTGTTGATGATGTTCTTCACTGCCACTGCCTCCTATGTGGCCCAGATACTGTTGCTTGAGGTCTCCAGTGCTCCGCTTTATCAGGCTTTAGGTAGCCTAGGGTCACCAGCTGTCTGGCTCATGGAAGTATTCATTCAGAAGCCACCTTTTATGTTTGCTGTGACAGTGGAATGCAGCAGGATGATCTTTCTGTGACATGCTCCTGGATTACAGCTATTGAATGTCTTGATGCAGTATGTACAGCCCCTACCTAGCCTGTGGTGTGTCTTTATTTCTCTATGGCCGATGGCACCCACAACAAGAGTGCCTGCAGTCAATCGTGCCTAGTACATTATGAATTACTGCCATCCTGGTCAACCCATAAGCCTCCAATTCATGCACCTTTTAAAAAAAAAGCGGAACAAGAAGTATTAAACTTTTTGCAATGATGATTAGATGTGATATTTGCTCAGTGCTTGGCAAAGCAATTCTTGCATGGCTCTACAATTATGAATGGAGCATACAAGTGATTTGTGTCAGAGAAACCTTACCATCTAAATCTGACTGAGCAAGCTAAACTGTGTTTAAAGATCAAGATCTGAAACCTGGCATAAAACTTGTGGTCACTCAGTAGCTGTGATTCTTATCATTCTCTTTTACGCCTCTCGCTACTTACAGCAGGCATCTCAAGATTCTGGAGAAATAACAGCCAAACTGTCTCCACAAAATCCTGCAATGCTTTGAAAGCACAGATGGACCAACGTCACTATCTTCTTCCAGGGCATTAGCACCAACATTGACA
This sequence comes from Okamejei kenojei, assembly GCA_035221665.1. Taxonomy (NCBI): domain Eukaryota; kingdom Metazoa; phylum Chordata; class Chondrichthyes; order Rajiformes; family Rajidae; genus Okamejei; species Okamejei kenojei. Next base: position 87,098,374 of record CM069132.1, on the reverse strand, counting down.
TTTGAATTATAATCAGTAGCATCATTTGGAAAGCCACATTGTTCATGGGTCTGAAAATCTATTTCGAACAACTGTTGTCACAAATGTGAAAAGGTAGATAGAGGATGTTCTCAAAGCTATCTTGGGGGAAAAATGAAATATTCCTTCTAACTTACGGGAATGTTTGGCCCATGACAATTCAAAGTAGGGAAGGGGTATTTAGGAAGCATTGAAAACTCTCAGTCCACACCTTGGGAGGACAGAAGTCTAGCATTAGTGGTAGAAGGAATGCATCAACTAAAACACTCAATCTTCTAGCTGATGTTTGTTGAAGTCTGTTATTCCACATACAGTGGCTTGCAAAAGTATTCATACCCCTTGAACTTTTCCACATTTTGTTACATTACAACCACAAACATAAATGTATTTTATTGGGATTTTATGTGATAGACCAACACAAAGTGGTGCATAATTGTGAAGTGGAAGGAAAATTATACATGGATTCCAAATGTTATTACAAATAAAAAACTGAAAAGTGTGGCGTGCAAAAGTATTCAGCCCCCCTGAGTCAATACTTTGTAGAACCACCTTTCGCTGCAATTACAGCTGCAAGTCTTTTGGGGTATGTCTCTACCAGCTTTGCACATCTAGAGACTTAATTTTTTGCCCATTCTTCTTTGTAAAATAGCTCAAGCTCAGTCAGATTGGATGGAGCGCGTCTGTGAACAGCAATTTTCAAGTCTTGCCAGATATTCTCAATTGGATTTGGGTCTGGACTTTGACTGGGGCATTCTGACACATGAATATGCTTTGATCTAAACCATTCCATTGTAGCTGTGGCTGTATGTTTAGGGTCGTTGACCTGCTGGAAGGAGAGCCTCCGCCCCAGTCTCAAGTCTTTTGCAGTCTCTAACAGGTTTTCTTCCAAGATTGCTCAGTATTTGGCTCCATCCATCTTCCCATCAACTCTGACCAGCTTCACTGTCCCTGCTGAAGAAAAGCATCCCCACAGCATGATGCTGCCACCACCATGTTTCACAGTGTGTTCAGGGTGATGTGCAGTGTTAGTTTTACGCCACACATAGTGTTTTGCATTTAGGCCAAAAACTTCAATGTTGGTCTCATCAGACCAGAGCACCTTCCTCCACATGTTTGCTGTGTCCCCCACATGGCTTGTGGCAAACTGCAAACGGGACCTCTTATGGGTTTGTTTCAACAATGGCTTTCTTCTTGCCACTCTTCCATAAAGGACCGATTTGTGGAGTGCACGACTAATAGTTGTCCTGTGGACAGATTCTCCCACCTGAGCTGTGGATCTCTGCAGTTCCTCCAGAGTTACCATGGGCCTCTTGGCCGCTTATTCTGATCAATGCTCTCCTTGCCCGGCCTGTCAGTTTAGGTGGACGGCCATGTCTTGGTAGGTTTGAAGTTGTGCCATACTCTTTCCATTTTTCGGATGATGGATTGGACAGTGCTCCGTGAGATGTTCAAAGCTTGGGATTTTTTTTTATAACCTAACCCTGCTTTAAACTTCTCCACAACTTTATCCCTGACCTGTCTAGTGTGTTCCTCAGGCTTCATGATGCTGTTTGTTCACTAATGTTCTCTAACAAGCCTCTGAGGCCTTCACAGAACAGCTGTATTTACACTGAGATTAGATTACACACAAGTGGACTTTATTTACTAATTAGGTGACTTCTGAAGGCAATTGGTTGCACTGGATTTTATTTAGGGGTATCAGAGTAAAGGGGGCTGAATACTTTTGCACGCCACACTTTTCAGTTTTGTTATTTGTATAAAAATTTGAAAACCATGTATCATTTCCCTTCCACTTCACAATTATGTGCCACTTTGTGTTGGTCTATCACATAAAATTCCAATAAAATACATTTACGTTTGTGGTTGTAACGTGACAAAATGTGGAAAAGTTCAAGGGGTATGAATACTTTTGCAAGCCACTGTAAGTCACTTGCAAATCCAGAGAATTAGAGTTGACAACTTAATGCTGACCCTAGGTTACATTGAAGAAATCAGACTTCCTCAAAGAAGATCTTACATACATTGTTCTGCACCAAGTTGAATATAGCTGAAAGGTAATGACCTGCTAAGGCTACCCCTCCATGTTCTGATGCTTGATGGTTGATCAGTAAGTACAGCAAGGACCAGTTCAGTATGGTATAGTTTATTGTCATGTGTACTGAGGTACAGTGAAAAGCTTTTTGTTGTTTGTGAAACAGTCACCTGAAAGATAAAAGCATGATTACAATCAAGCCATTTAAAGTGTATAGATACATGATAAGGGAATAATGTTTAGTGTAAGGTAAAGCCAGAAAAGTCTGATCAAAGATAGTCTGAAGGTAGCTTGGAGTTCAGGACTAGTCTCTGGTTGCAGATGGATGATTCAGTTGCACGATAACTGCTGGAAAGAATCTGTCTCTGAAACTTGAGGTATGTGGTTTCACATTTCTATACATTTTGCCTGATGAGAGAGGGGAGAAGAGAGAGGGACTGGGGTACAACTCATCCTTGATTATGCTGCTGGCCTTGCAGAGGCAGCGTGAAGTATAAATGGAGTCAATAGAAGGCAGTTTGGTTTGTGTGATGATCTGGTTCCGTCCACAATTCGCTACAATTTCTTGCAGTCTTGGATGGAACTGTTCCCAAGAATATGCTTTCTTGGTTGTTGCTTTAATATGGGTAGCTCAGATAAGTTATTGGTGATATTGACTCCTTGGAATTTTGCTACCAACTTTCACCCAGCTTTCAAATTCACTTGGACTATTTCCGACATATCCCTCCATTTTCCAGATCGGGTCTGTCTTCATCTCAGGAAACTATGTGCAACAAACCCAGTCTCCCACAGTGTAGATTAGTGTCACTCATTTCATGAGTCATGCTTCTGGACGTACGCCCACTAGCTTTTCAGTTATCACTGCTTGCTGGATTCCTTTAGTGTAAATAGAATGTGCAAGTGTGAAGTCATGCTTGCTATGTAGTTAATAAAGTCTTTGGATCTTTATCTTGGTGTAAGGCTTCTGTTATTGTATGGTCATCACTCAACACACAGCCTACATATATTCCCAGCTTGGGTCTTGTAAGAATACCATGCCTTGAACCCAGTTTCTCAGTTGCCATCGCATCTGCTCAGGAAATATAGCTTTCCTTCTATGGTTCATTGAGCCATTTGTCACATTTTTCTGTTTCTCTGACTGCTGCCCTCAATCCCTCTTCTGACCAGATATCACAGGGATACAGTTAGCCTTGTTCTTGCCTTTCACCCTACTACCATTTGGATCCAGCATTATTGTCCTTCCTCATTTCTGCAACATCTTCTGCACTTCTACCCTTTCCACCTTCAACAGGGACCACTCCCACTTTGGCTCTTTTGATTGCTCATCACACCTACCCCTCCAGAATGGCAGGAGATGCAACCCTTCCCTTACACCTCCTCCCTCGCCACCATGCAGCTGTTCCAGGTGATGGAAAAATTTACACCCACATCCTCCAACTTTGTCTCTGCATTTGTTACTTCTGATGTGGACCACTCTAAATTGGCGAGATCAAGTACAAATGAGGCAATGGCTTTGCAGAGCTCCTGCCCCATCTGCAATGGACATTCCGAGCTCCCAGTCTTAATTTTCTTTCCCAGTCCCTTAACGATCTTTCCATCCTTGGCATTCTCTTCTGCCCAAATGAGATCGAACACAAAATAAAGGAACAGTACCTCTTATTCCACCTGTGTAGTCTCAAAAAGACTGGTATGAACATTGAATTCTCCAATTTTAGGTACCTTTCACCACCCCCTCCTTCCAATCCCCCCTCAGTCCTCAAATGTTCTTTCCGCTTTCCCATATACCCCTCCCATTCCTCACTATGACTCTATATACCGATTATTATACCCTCTTAATTCTCAGTCCTTCGCAGTGTTTTGATCTGAAATGTTGACCATTTTCTTCCGCCCCCTCTCCATAGATGCTGCTCAGTTATTAAATTCCTCCAGTAGATCGTCTGATGCTACAGATTGTGGCATCTCCAGGCTTGTGTGTCTCTACCATAAAGACATCCATTGCCTTCCTTATGTATCAGATGCCAGCACTGGCACCCTTTGTGTTCCTGCTTATCAACTTAGTGCATCAAAGTCCTCCTTCACCCTTTCCTCCCTTCCCCCTCCCATCCCATCTCCAACAGCCTAGTATTTTCCCCCTCTTTTTTCCTTGTTTTCTATTTTTTCTTCTGCTTGCCTTCATCCATCATCCAATGCATGCTTCACTTGGATTTATTTTTTCTGATACCCCTTTTGTTTATTTTTATTTCTGTACAGCCACATGATAATCCAGTTTTCAAGCCAACATGCATTACAAAGACAAGCATAAATATTGCTTGCACTAACTTATAATCTTCAACTGCACAACATACATTGCTTTCAATAAGGAAACATCTGTTCTCAAATCGAGAATACGGTCTCGTAAATCATTTCTCTTTACTAAAACTTGTTCCATTAAATGCTGTTATTGTTATAATGGGATAGTAGCAATGCTAATGAAGGCCATATTAAATTTAGCACCAAGAATGTGCAAGGCAGTTAAGCTTTAACAATACATGTCCTACCATAATTTCAGATGTAGTTCCAAACATATGTACCTTCAAAAAGATTTTTCAACTTTTTAGAGAATAATAAAGTAATTATAATTTTCCTTTTTTGATAAACTGAAATGACCTGTAGATTTTTCCATCAGTTGTCCCTCGGGATCTCTACTGGTGGCTTTGCTTATGTTTCAGTTAAAATATTATTCAATCTTTCTCCATGAATGAGGATGTCTGTTTGGTGAGAGATATTCTTGAATGTAACCTTAAGCTCTGATAGTCAGAATTAAATGCAGGAAATTATTGTGAAAACAGGAGAATGCAATAATGAATAACTCTGTAGGAATCTAAATGATTCAATGAAGTTTGAGAGATGCCTGTTCATTTAGCACTTGATCCATCAGCCACTAAGTTTTATTTTGTAATATCTTCATCCTGAAAAGTAGTGTTGGAGAAAATTGAGTTTTTGACCTCTACCCTGAATCTGGCTTTCACGTGGGGCCCAGTTACAGTGGCTTGCAAAAGTATTCATACCCCTTGAACTTTTCCACATTTTGTCACGTTACAACCACAAACGTAATTGTATTTTATTAGGATTTTATGTGATAGACCAGCACAAAGTGGCGCATAATTGTGAAGTGGAAGGAAAATGATACAAGGTTTTCAACTCTTTTTACAAATAAAAAACTGAAAAGTGTGGCGTGCAAAAGTATTCAGCCCCCTTTACTCTGATACCCCTAAATTAAATCCAGTGCAACCAATTGCCTTCAGAAGTCACCTAATTAGTAAATAGAGTCCATGTGTGTAATCTAATCTCAGTATAAATACAGCTGTTCTGTGAAGGCCTCAGAGGTTTGTTAGAGAACATTAGTGAACAAACAATGTTCCTTGGGCATCATGAAGCCCAAGGAACACACCTGACAGGTCAGGGATAAAGTTGTGGAGAAGTTTAAAGCAGGGTTAGGTTATAAAAAAATATCCCAAGCTTTGAACATCTCACGGAGCACTGTTCAATCCATCTACGAAAATGGAAAGAGTATGGCACAGCAGCAAACCTACCAAGACATGGCCGTCCACCTAAACTGACAGGCTGGACAAGGAGAGCATTGATCAGAGCAGCAGCCAAGAGGCCCATGGTAACTCTGGAGGAGCTGCAGAGATCCACAGCTCAGGTGGGAGATTCTGTCCACAGGACAACTATTAGTCGTGCACTCCACAAATCGGGCCTTTATGGAAGAGTGGCAAGAAGAAAGCCATTGTTGAAACAAAGCCATAAGAAGTCCCGTTTGCAGTTTGCCACAAGCCATATGGGGGACACAGCAAACATGTGGAGGAAGGTGCTCTGGTCTGATGAGACCAAAATTGAAGTTTTTGTCATATATGCAAAACGCTATGTGTGGTGGAAAACTAACACTACACATCACCCTGAACACACCATCCCCACTGTGAAACATAGTGGTGGCAGCATCATGCTGTGGGGATGTTTTTCTTCAGCAGGGACAGGGAAGCTGGTCAGAGTTAATGGGAAGATGGATGATGGAGCCAAATACAGGGCAATCTTGGAAGAAAACCTGTTAGAGTCTGCAAAAGACTTGAGACTGGGGCGGAGGTTCACCTTCCAGCAGGACAACAACCCTAAACATACAGCCAGAGCTACAATGGAATGGTTTAGATCAAAGCATATTCATGTGTTAGAATGGCCCAGTCAGAGTCCAGACCTAAATCCAATTGAGAATCTCTGGCAAGACTTGAAAATTGCTGTTCACAGACGCTCTCCATCCAATCCCACTGAGCTTGAGCTATTTTGCAAAGAAGAATGGGCAAAAATTTCAGTCTCTAGATGTGCAAAGCTGGTAGAGACATACCCCAAAAGAATTGCAGCTGTAATTGCAGCGAAAGGTCGTTCTACAAAGTATTGACTCAGGGGGGCTGAATACTTTTGCACGCCACACTTTTCAGTTTTTTATTTGTAATAAAATTTGGAAACCATGTATCATTTTCCTTCCACTTCACAATTATGTACCACTTTGTGTTGGTCTATCACATAAAATCCCAATAAAATACATTTACATTTGTGGTTGTAATGTGACAAAATGTGGAAAAGTTCAAGGGGTATGAATACTTTTGCAAGCCACTGTACATTCTTAATTGCAGCTCAGAATGGGACAGACACAAATAACATCTCATGGAGCTGTGGTTTCTCAAACAAGCCATTTCATTAACGGGCCTTAACAATATACTGGGAAACGCTGAGAGAACTCAAGTGCTTCAATGATTCTTACAGCTTTGTTGTATTCTCACAACACAATGGTTGCATGTGGATTTTACATTTTTGAAATAATTCATCAGTGGTCAACAGGTTTCTTTATAATTTTTCATCCTTATTTTGTATTCCCTAGAGTTATCTTTAATCATCTGATTCCTGTTCAGAAAACTATTCTCCCATTTGTTTGGCACTGGGTGTAATAACAGGCACTTCTATTTCCTAATCATTTTTATTGCTCTCATGTTGATTTACAACCTCCTATGTTTATATTTCCTCCAGCTAGCTATGTCTTGCAATCTAAACACTTCCTAAATCTATATATTGCCTCGCTCAGCATTATCTTTAAATTAAATTCACTACCTTGGTCGCTTTTCTGATCATGCTTCTCTCATAAGCAAGCTCTTGGGTTAAATGTATTACAACCTTGCCAAATCATCTTATGCTTTCCTACATCAGTAGTTATACAGATTGATATGCACAAGAATTAGACATGAAGAAGTCATCAGAGAGTGGGGATGGGGTTATGGAAATATCATCCTTGTAGTTGTGCAAAGCACATTCTCCAGAATATTCTAGGTTGGCAAAATATGGTGTAGCGATAGGATGTATCAGTATGTAATAGAAAAGGCAACAACATGTAAGAAAGATAATGTAAAATACCATGCAAAAAGCAAACAATGGCAAAATTTGAAGCTGAATTGCATGGGATATCTACTACAGGCATAAAAAAACATTCAAATAAATATTTGTATCACTTGTAGATTTCAAAAAGTAAACAACCAGGGAAATAGGAACAGAATAGAAAAAGGCGGTAGAGAGGAAAAATGGCTGGTAGATGGAGTAAAGAGTATAAAGGTATTGGTATTGTTTTATTGTCCCGTGTATTGAGATATTTTTGTTAAAATCTTTGTTTTGTGTTATCCAGGCAAATCATATCATACATGAGAATAATCATACCATGCGAGTACAATGAGTTAAAGAGAAAGGAAAACTAAAGCAGAAAATTGTGTAACAGAAAGAGTGCAGACACAAAAAGTGAAGGACTTCAAAGAGGTAGATTGGGAGATGAGGAATTCACCCTTAGCATATTGATTTGTACAGGGGTCGGGGATTATGGGGTTGAGAGGGGGAGATAGATTAGATATGACAGAATGATGGAGTAGACATGATGGGCCGAATGACTTAATTCTGTTCCTATCACTTATGAACTTATGTACAAATGCGAGGTCCATTCAAGAGTCTGACAACAGTGGGGGAAAAACAGTTGTTGAATCTGGTGATATGTGCTTTCAAGCTTTTGTAATGACCAGGGTGAAAGTGGTCTAAATTATATTGGCTGCTTTGCCTGAAGTAGTGTGGAGCATGGTGCTGATGGAGTAAATGGTGAGAGAGGGGGTGGGACTTGGTGTGAGTGTGGATTGTTTTGTGATAGACATTTGAAAATAGCTGCAAACCACCAAGCATAGAAATTGCATTGAAAAACTTAATTCGGAGCATAATTACTGTTTTTTGCTCTGGGCTGAATGAAGAACCTGAAAACGCATTTTACACAAAGGCATGCTGTATTTTCTGAAGATGTTGCCATTTTATGACAAATAATAGACATGGCATAAAATGTAATACAAGCAGCTGCAAGGAGTGCAGACTTTATGATTATTTCCATTTCCAGATGGAAATGAAATATTGTGCTATTCACCAGTTATATATTTTTGGCCCTTATGCAACAACAGATGCTACTTCAGGTATAACGTGAACTTGGCAATAGCTTCAAACATTCCAAAAGACCAATTGGGTTAATGGTGCTGAACCTTTCCACTTTCTGCATTCATTATCTGCAGAGCCCGTAGGACTGAGCAAACTGATTCAATGGATTTGCATCCAAGAAGTGTCCCACTCGGTGAAGCAGGCTACAATTGATGAGCTAGTTGTGCAGACCCCATCCCAGGAATAATCTGATGGGGATTTACAGCTTCACACTGTTAAGCCTCTGAAATGTCTCTGATAATTTCAAACATGTTTTTAAAATTCAAATAAATTGAATTCATTAAGAGCAAATGCAATAAAAATAAAAGTTCAGTAAGATACCATTAAGTAGACTCTATAAATAATTAAGAACATAAAAATTATGAAATTATTCAAATGCTTACCTGCCCTAGATTTCTCACTAGGTTCGTGACCCTTCATGCTCTGATTTAGGTAAGTTTAAACGCACAGAGTGGAAACAGGCTCTTCGGCCCACCGAATCCATGCCACCAGCGATCCCCACACACAAACACCATCCTACATCCTAGGGAATAGTTTACATTTTATAGAAAGCCAATTAACCTGCAAACCTGTAGGTCTTTGGAATGTGGGAGGAAACCGAAGATCTCGGAGAAAACCCATGCGGTCACAGGAAGAATGTTTAAACTCTGTACAGACAGCACCCATAGTCGGGATCGAACCTAGGTCTCAGGCGCTGAGAGCGTTGTAAGGCAGCAACTCTACCGCTGTGCCATTGTGCTGCCATTCTATAAATGGAATAAGTTTACATTCCACGACTGGATTTGAGTGAAGTCCAATATCAGACAACAGCCAGGAGGTCCGCAGCCAGCAAATTCACAAACATGTCCCAAACGTTGGTCGCTGTGGAGATAAAAGCCAGCCAGTTAGTAATGTCACAAGTCATGTTCCAATCTTTCATCTTCTTAAGTCACATTTTTTTGTTCAATATTTTTAAAATCCCCTCATGACCACCATAAATTGATGCCCTGAGTAAAGATAGAAACCATCAAAAAAAAAACGACTGGTATGTTTGAGCAAATTAATTCTAAATCATCGAGAAGAGTAATAATTTGGGAAGTATTAAATCTAATGTAATAAAATCAAAATCGAGTGAAAAATGTACTGAGTGTGCGCACTTGATCCCATTTATCATGTCCTTTAGAGTAACCATAGTGGAACTTTCTTAGTTGGTTTTATTTTCGGGATAAGCGGTAACAATTCCATTGTTGTCACATCATGAATGTCCATCAACAGTCTGTTCTTCATCTATATTTAATATGAATTACTTACTCCATTCCCACAGGATGAAAAATAAATTGCAATATCCTGATAGACCACAGATCTGTGTCCAGATTCTTTCCATGGACCTAGATCTACTTCCTGATACATTTAACTTCATTCCCATTTACTATATGCTTATTTACTTCATGCCTGTTCAGTGGCTATTGACTATGAGAAGAAGCTGCAACATACTGTAACTGTTTTCTTGCAACCAGATTAACGTTTTTGATGATCTGTCTGTGGCAGAGGTAAATTCAGTAATAAGCATGGATGAATCTTCCATTTGTCTGGTTTACAATGTTGTTCTTCACATGCTGTGTTTTAAATTAAAATGAATAGGGACAGATGGTATGGTGTAAATAAATAATTTTCACTCTCCATATCAATACTGCCCTCGTAATCTCCATTTCCAGCTGCTCTCCCATTCCCTTCCAATAAGCGTTCAAAGTGCTGATGTATAAATAGTTTGGCTGGAGGATGCTGCAAAGCTGTGTCATGCTAATTAAGCTTGTATTCCATGTTCCAATTTGGTTTTTGCCCTTTCTTTTTCCTCTGCAGATGAACAGCCCATAATAGGGTTACAGTTCCGACTGCCCTAGTTATGGTGAGAGTGCAAAACATCGATGTAAATAGGGAGTTGGAAAAGGAGTATTTTAGGGAAGTGATAATACACACCTTTTCCACCAGGCATCAGCACTGGGAAGTCTGGAAGCATTTAGCACCAGGGATCTGCTCACTTCAAGATGGCTGCCAGCCCAGATAGGGTAGGAGGCAATAGCCAACTTTGTTAGCAACACCACTCCAGTCAGAGGAAGATTAATGTCGCACACCAATCGAATGATCAACAGGAAGTTTGAGTCACAAGGAGGGGGCAGGGTGGGCGAGGTTGGGGGGGGGGGGGGGCACGAAAATCGCAGAAAAGTACCATACATCTACACAATAAATGTTCTCTTAATAACTTACTTGTCCGGGCCTCTTCTGGCCCCAGGTCTTCAAGTTGCTTTCAATGTGAATGCTGCTCCACTACTTCAATGCAAGGAAAATCTTACTCACTGGCTGTGCTTTAACTACAAAGTAGTTAATGTTGGAGATGTCACACTGAATGTCTATAATAACACTGGTCTAGCCTCAGCCGGAGTATTGTGTTTAGGTTTGCTTTAGAGGAGGCATTGAGAAGAGTCCAAGCAACATTTACAAGGATGATTCCAGGTTGAGAGTTATGAATTACAAGGCTGAAAATGGTGCCTTTCAAGTAGGGAAGGAGGAGAGGGGTTCTCATAAAAGTACATCAAATAGTAAAGGATCTGGACACAATGGAGACCATTACTTTTGGTGGAGGTCATAAGTATAAAATAAAGAGGAGAATTACTAGTTACAAGTCGATAATCACTTTGGCAGTGTACAGTTGTAATTTGAAATGTGTTGCATGCAGATAATGTGGAGCAAGGTTCCACTGTCACCATGTAGCCTGGAGCTGGAAACAATGAGTTACTTTGGTAGAGACCGGGCACAGACATGATGGGCCAAATGGCCTCCACTGTGCAGTAACAATACTGATTCTATTCTGTGAAATATTAGAGTGACAACCAGCTGTTTTAAAATGTTTGTTGATAGGTTGAAAAGGATTGATGAATTCTGCTTTGTAGCAAAGCAAGAAATTCATCTGTTTGAGATCATGGTGAATAATGTGCTGAGACGTGAGGGGCAGAACTTTCTCTTCTAGAGTCATAGAGTGACACAGCGTGGAAACAGCCCCTTCGGCCCAACTTGCCCACACCGGCGAACATGTCCCAGCTACATTAGTCCCACCTGCCTGCATTTGGCCCACATCCTTCCAAACCTGTCCTATCCATGTACCTGTCTAACAGTTTCTTAAACGTTGTGATAGTCTCTGCCTCAACTACCTCCTCTGGCACCCTTGTTCCATACACCGACCACCCTTTGTGTGAAAAAGTTGCCCCTCAGATTCCTATTCAATCTTTTCCCCTTCACCTTAAGTCTATGTTCTCTGGTCCTCGATTTACATACTCTGGGCAAGAGACTCTATACATCTAGCCGATCTAGTCCTCTCATGATTTGAGATCTGAAAATGCAAAGGATACAGAAAATATCAAAGCATGTGAAGCTTAAACACAATAGAGGATGTTAAAAAGAGCAATAAATATAAACGGCAGTGGGAAAATAGATACTGTGCCCTTGGCATAAAATAAGTATGGTTTAAATTTTTTTGGAAATGTCAGAACAATGCAATTGTGCCATGAGTACTCTAAGATAGAACAATAATAGTCTGCTTGAAGTAATTACAAGATAAAATAAAACAGGAATAGCAGATTTTTTACATAGTCTAAAGAGAGCAAGATATGCTTATTATAAAATTGGACTAACAGGATCTGCAAATCGATTTGACATCCAAGTAACTTAATTTACATTTTATTTGCATATCTCCAGTTACCTACTCTGATGTTCACTCACTGCAAGTGACGTTTCTTCAGAAAGTCTTGAGCTATTAGGCAGTTATAACTGTTCTGAGATGTTTGAGAAGTGCTGCTGGATGTTTTATTTTGCTGGGGTTTGATTACATGTTGGTGGCCTCTAGATAATAAGGGTGGAAAGAATAATTAGATATTCCATTAGCAATGCAGTACAAAGAAGCCAAGTGCTTTAAGGAATCGAATATTTTACAGATGTGAAATAACAATCTATGTGAAATTAATGTCCATGACTTATCTGCAGGCACAATTGCTTTCCATAGTAGGAGTATATTGGGCTTGAACAATCATTTAAAATGAGTTGTCTTGCTAAAAATATCACCTTAAGAACTCTATGCAAGTATGGTTATAAAATGCTAAGTTAGAGATATTACTTTTTGAAGATAGATCACTCTTAGTAAATTGAAGGCCATGCAAGTTGTAAATAATGAAGTGTCAAGGCTCCTCCCATGAGGTGATGTGAAATATGGTGTTGCAATCTACTAAGTAGCATTATATAACCAAGTGCACTGAAACATAGATAAATAGACAATAGGTGCATGAGTAGGCCATTCGGCCCTTCGAGCCATTCAACGTGCTCATGGTTGATCATCCACAATCAGTACCCCATTCCTGCCTTCTCCCCATACACCTTGATTCCGCTAGCCCTAAGAGCTCTATCAAAATCTCTTTTGAATGCTATCAGTGAATCGACCTCCACTGCTTTTTGAGGCAGAGAATTCCACAAATTCACAAGTCTGTGTGTGAAATGTTTTCTCCTCATCTCAGTTCTAAATGGCCTACCCCTTATTCTTAAACTGTGGCCCCTGTTTCAATGGGAACAATATTCCTGCCTCTAACTTGTCCAAACCCTTAGTAATCTGATATGTTTCAATAAGATCCCCTCTCATCCTTCTAAATTCCAAGGAATACAAGGCCAGTCGCTCAATTTTTTCACCATTTGACCGTCCCGCCACCCTGGGAATTAACCTTGTGAACCAACGCTGCACTCCCTCAATAGCAAGAATGTTCTTCCTCAAATTAGGAGACCAAAACTTCACACGATACTCCAGGTGTGTTCACACCAGGGCCATGTACAACTGCAGAAGGACCTCTTTGCTCCTCTACTCAACTCCTCTTGTTATGAAGGTCAACATTCCACTAGATTTCTTCACAGCCTGTTGGTACCTGCATGCTTTCTTTCAATGACTGATATACGACACCCAGGTCTCGTTGTATTTCCCCTTTTCCTAACCTGACACCATTTAGATAATATGAAGAAGGTTTTTGGCTCGAAACGTTGCCTATTTCCTTAGCTCCATAGATGCTGCCGCACCCGCTGAGTTTCTCCAGCACTTTTGCCTACCTTCGATTTTCCAGCATCTGCAGTTCCTTCTTAACAATTCAGATAATAATCTGCCTTCCCGTTCTTGCCACCAAAGTGGATAACCTCACATTTACCCACATTAAACTGCATCTGCCCACTCACCCAACCTGTCCAAATCACCCTGCATCCTAATAGCATTATCTTCACAGTTCACACTGCCACCCAGCTTTGAGTCATCTGCAAATTTGCTAATGTTACTTTTAATTATTTCATCTAAATCATTGATGTATATTGTAAATAGCTGCGGTCCCAGCACCGAGCCTTGCGGCACCCCACTAGTCACTGTCTGCCATTCTGAAAGGGATCTGTTAATCCTTACTCTTTGTTTCCTGTCTGCCAACCAATTTTCTCTCCATGTCAATACCCTACCCTCAATACCATGTGCTCTAATTTTGCCCACTAATCTCCTGTGTAGGACCTTATCAAAGGCCTTCTGAATGTCCAGGTACACTACATCACTGGCTCTCCGTCCATTTTACTTATTGTGTACTCAAAAATTTCCAGAAGATTTGTCAAGCATGATTTATCCATCATATATCCATACTGCTATCCAAATGTGCCACTATTACATCTTTGATAATCGACTCCAGCATCTTCCCCACCACCGATGTCAGGCTAACTGGTCTATAATTCCCTGTTTTCTCTCTCTCTCCTTTCTTAAAAAGTGGGATAACATTAGCTACCCTCCAATCCACAGGAAATGATCCAATATCTATAGAACAATGGAAAATGCTCACCAATGCATCCACGATTTCTAGAGCCACCTCCTTGAGTACCCTGGGATGCAGGCAATGAGGCCCTGTGAATTTGGGAACTTCTGCTAATATTTGGAAAAGGCAATTTAAACCATAATAATTTACTTAAATGAAATGCAACCAATGGTTTATTGAATATGATCATTAAATTTATGCCAATAAAATGGATGAGATTTTTTAAGAATGACAAGTGTGAGCCTCTGTACGTCCCTTAGCAACTGGATCCCTGATTTCGGTAGATCTCAGTCGGTGAGAATTGGTAACAACACATCCTCCTGATTAACCATCAGGTGCATCTCAAGGCTGCAAACAGAGCCCCTGCTTTACTTAATTTGGTTTTGTTTAATTTATTATTGTTACATGTACTGAGGTACAGTGAAAAGTTTATTGTGTGCTATCGAGTCAGTGAAGAGACTATACATGATTGACATCAAGTCATCCACAATTATACAGACACAGGATAAAGGTTATAACATTAAGTGTAAGAGAAAGTTAGATTACAGTTTGAAGGTCACCGATGAGTAGGTCATTAGTTGGTGAGTGCTCTTTAGTTAGTGATAGAATTATTCAGTTTTTTCTTGAACATGATTGTGTGGCTAAGCACACCACCAATTTTGTCCACCAATTCATTGACAACACCATGGATTGTCAAAGGTAATCTTGGCATCCTACACCTGTACACTGTGGATGCCTTGATTGTAATTGTGTATTGTCTTTCCACTGACTGGTTAGCATGCACCTCGGTACATGTGACAACAAACTAAACTCAACTGTCTTAACTCAACTGTGTTCAGCACATACGTTATGGGACGAAGGGCCTTTGCTGAGCTGCAGTATTCTATGTTCCTTTTTTCTCTATGAAAGCCACTTGTAATATTATCGATGACACCTCCCAAAACTTTGCCAATATTTTATTGCCCATTCCTAATTCCCCAGAAAGGTTGATAGCGGGCAACCTTCCTGAATGGACTGTTGCAGCTCTTCTGCAGTTATTCTCATTGAGCTGTTGGTTAGCGAGTTCCGGGATTTAAATCTATTATAGACACAAAATGCTGGAGTAACTCAGCGGGACAGGCGGCATCTCTGGAAAGAAGGAATAGGATGCTTCCTGTCCCACTGAGTTACTCCGGTATTTTGTGTCTATCTTTGATTTAAACCAGCATCTACAGTTCTTTCCTACACATCTAATCTATTGATGGAGGGTTGCCAATATATTTCCAAACCTGGAAAACATGTGACATGTTCGTCTTGATCCTGATTGTCGGGACTGTTCAGAGTAGGACTTAAACGTGTAACCTTTTGACAGGCGTAGTAATAGTTCCGCTAAACCGGGATCTTTTTTATTTATTTTTCTCATGTGAATTAAATGACATTAATCACATTGAATTGATATTTAGTTTAATTTCCAAATATTGTTGATATATGAATTGAATGAATGAATGAATGAATGACTGTTTATTGGCCAGGTATTCATATACAAGGAATTTGCCTTGGTGCTCCGCCCACAAGTGACAACATGAAATACGGTGACAGTTAGGAATGACACGTAAAACATTAAACATTAATAATAAAACATTATTGATTAAACATGTGAATTAAATAAAATACCAGAGCAAAAGGAGTACAGATTTTTGGTTATTGAGTAGAGCTACTACTCGTGGTAAAAAGCTGTTTTATGAATGGCTGTGGCAGCTTTGATAGTCCGGAGTCACCAGGAGGGTAGTGATTCAAATAGTTTCTGGCCAGGGTGAGAGGGGTCAGAGATGATCGTGCCCGCTCCCTAGCCCTTGCAGTGTACAGTTCGTCAATAGAGGGAAGGTTGCAGCCAATAACCTCCTCAGCTGATCGGATGATTTGCTGCAGCCTCCGGATGTCATGCTTGGTGGCTGAACCAGACTATGATGGAGAAGGTGAGGACAGACTCTACAATGGCCGTATAGAATTGCACCATCATTGCCTATGGCAGATTGTGCTTCCTCAGCTGCCGCAGGAAGTACATCCTCTGTTGTGCCTTTTTGACTGAGGAGTCGATGGTGGCTCCCCATTAAAGGTCCTTGGAGATAATGGTTCCCAGGAACTTAAAATACTCCACAGATGTGATGGTGGTGTTGTTGATGGTGAGTAGGGTGAGGGGAGGGGGAGCTCGCATAAAGTCTATAATCAATTCCACTGCTTTAAGAGCATTGAGCTCTAGGTTGCTGCGATAGCTACAGGATGACAGCTGTGTTACTTCTGTCTGTAGGCAAATTCCTCCCCATCCTGGATCAGTCCAATCAGGGTTGTGTCGTCCGCAAACTTGTGAAGCTTGATAGAGGATTCAGTGGAGGTGCAGTTATCGGGGTAGAGAGAGTAGAGGAGAGGGGAGAGTACGCAGCCTTGTGGTGCTCCTACGCTGAGTGTCTGCGGGTCCGAGATGTGCTTTCCCAGCGTCACATGCTGTTTCCTGTCTGTCAGGAAGCTGGTGATCCACTGACAGAGGTGTTCAGGAACAGTTAACATGGAAAGTTTGGAGTGTAGTAGCTCTGGCACAATGGTGTTGAATGCAGAGCTAGAATCAACAGACAAAATCCTTGCATAGGTCCCCTGGCGGTATAGTTAGCAAAACATCAGTATGCTGCTTCCTATACTTTATTTGCATTAAAATGTACTGTCTAAATAGAGGATTCACATGGAAAAAATGAAAGGAGCTGATGAATAGTAAGAATCCACCTGGTGGGATTAGTGATTTATGCAGGATAATAACCCTAGCTTTTAACTGCACAAGATCTTGCAGGCTGTCAGGTACCAAAGTTCGGCAATAGCAATTTGTCAATGCACTGTTCAGTACTCAGAAATGACAAATGCTCCATTAATTTAAGTTTAATGTAATACATGTGCTTGATAACATTCTTGGGAGGTGCTATGAATCAGCGGTAACATCCATATAACTCTGGAGGAAAGATCATTTACCGCAGCAGTTCTGAAAGAAATATTTGCATGGGAAGAGTGGAATGTAAAACGTTCTATGTCAATGGACCTTAAACGGTTGATGCTATCCTCAAATACTTCAATTGAACTGCATTTTAAGCTTTTAATAATATTTTTGTATCCATATCACATCAAATAAAAGTGTCATGGATAACAGAATTTTAGTTCAGCTTAAATAAGATGGGGAAATGCTTTCAAATCATCTAAATATATGTATAATTGTTTGAATTAATCAAAAATCTTTCTCTTTTCATTATAGTAATAATGTGCATGTTCGAGAAGGATGGGCTGAGACTTTGCATCGTAAGCATATACTTTTAAAAAGAAAACGGCAACATATAATTCCCTGATATGTTTATAGATATAATTTGTCATTCTTGATTTATTCTTCACTTGGAACATTCTTTAGAACAGTATTAAACTCATACAGCCGTAAAGAATGCAATTTCAATTCACTATAAACTGTAAATGGATATAGTCACAATGTTGCTCAATACTGACAAAATTTGTCCTCGAGGTGTATACTCCCTTTGTGTTCATCCTTTACATTTAGTTTTCATCATTCTCCTTTTGTATTTATATGAATCTGTGTGTAAGAAGGAACTGCAGATGCTGCTTTAAATCGAAGGTAGACACAAAATGCTGAAATAACTCAGACTGAAGAAGGGTCTCGACCCAAAACGTCGCCCTTCTCTCCAGAGATGCTGCCTCATCCACTGAGTTAGTCCTGCATTTTGTGTCTACCTTTTATATGAATCTGTGGTCTGAATTAATTAATATCTAACATTGCCTGACATGAGATTAGGAAGTTCATATTATTTTAGTAAGAGCAAAAGTATAGGGAATTAAATTATTCATGATTGTAAGACATTTTAGCATGCTAACTACCCGCACAATATCTCTGCTATATACTGTAAAAACTACCCATACAAAATCACCAGTGCATAATATTTAGAATTTCTCTGCACTGCCATTTCTGTGAAGATTGCAATCCAGAACTGCCTGAGAAGGTGATGGAAGCTGTTTCTCTCTCAACAATTCAACATATCTGGATGAGCAT
The DNA here is from genome assembly GCA_035221665.1 of Okamejei kenojei. Classification (NCBI taxonomy): domain Eukaryota; kingdom Metazoa; phylum Chordata; class Chondrichthyes; order Rajiformes; family Rajidae; genus Okamejei; species Okamejei kenojei. Next base: position 87,079,863 of record CM069132.1, on the reverse strand, counting down.
TGAATCACTAAGGCATAGGTGGCTATGGACCATGTGCTGGTAAATGGGATTAGGCCAAAGAACAAAGGACAAAGGACAAAGGACATTTTTATTATCACATACACCAATTGGTGCAGTGAAATTTGACTTGCCATTGCAGCACACTAATAAAGATAATACACAACATTAAAGAATTTAACAGTAAACATAAAAACTTCCCCCCACAATGGTTCCCACTGTGGGGGAAGGCAGCAAAGTCCAGTCCCATCCCCAGTTCACCCATAGTCGGGCCTATTGAGGCCTCCGCAGTCGTCACTAAGGCAACCCGATGCTTCAGGCCCACTTGATGGCTGATGAAGCTCTGGTGTCGGGTGAACACTCTCAGTGGCCCGGAATGCCTGGAGCAGCCGCTTCCTCCCTGAAGACCACGGCTCCCGAAGTCCATGGGCCGCGCTGGTCGAAGCTCCGACTCTGGCGACCTCCATGAGATCCCAGGCTCCACAGTGTTCCTAACTCAGTGCCGCCCGTAGCTGGGAGCACCACAGACCGCAGACTGCCGCTCCACGATGTTGAAATCGGCGGCCACAGCTCTCCGGAGCTTACTGCACGACCCAGGCAAGGCATCATCTGCTCCGCGATGGTGCCTCAGCACTGTGCCTCCGTCTTCAGGAGCTGAAGTCCCGGCTGGTCCCGGCAGGAAACGCTGCTCCAGAGTGCCGGTAGGCCGCGAGGAAGGGTCGAAAACGCGGCTCGGAGAAAAACCGCATCTCCGACCAGGTAGGTACTGAGAAAAGTAGTTTCCCGCTTTCCCCCCCCACCCCCTACATAAAAAGACTAAAAGACCTCCAAAACAAACACTTTTAACTAACTAAAATTTTTTTTAAAGGGTGAAAAGACTAACAGCTGCTGGCAGGGCAGCCATCTCGACGGCGCCCCCTACGATACCAACACAAAGAGACACAGAGAGAGAGAGAGAGAGCCTCTCTCAACGGCGCCCCCTACGATAGTGACAGAGAGAGAGAGAGAGAGAGAGAGAGAGAGAGTACACAGTAGGTGGGTAGTTGATGGTCAGCCTGTGCTTGATGGACCAAAGTGTCTGTGTCTGTGTAGTATAACATAATAATATAGTCTTTTTATTATCTAGCGTTGCCCACCATCACTACCACTGCAGTCATGCCGCTGCCACCGCCGACCCTTTCATGCACTCCGGCTGCCCGCTAACCACGACCACTGACTGCGCCGATCTTCCCCTCAGCCATGAACTCAGCTGGATTCCACGTCCAGTTCCTAATCGACAGTCTTAAAGAGCATTGACAAGCGATGGTCACCTTTCTGTTCACCGTAGATGCTGCCTGACCAGTTGAGTTACTCCAGTACTTTGTGTCCATTTGCGTATTACCAGCAACTGTAGTTGTTAATTTCTACTATTTATACAATGATAATCTCTTCATCGGGACAATCGGCAATAATGGATACCATCTCCCCCTCTAGCTCTGTCCCTGCTCCATGGTCTGAATGGCTGTTTAAGTGGTGCTGAGCTATCATTTTTCCAAAATTTTCCTGAATCCACAAGCTCTCCCCAGCCCTGATTGATTTTCCCCTTTAACAATATTTCTGGTGTAATTGCTGTGATTTGCAAGTTTCCACTTGATGTGTAAATTCCCCTGGACTACTATTGTTACTCGTCATTCAACACGCTCTCCAGATGCAGTGTTTACAGCTGGGTTATGGAATCTGGGTGTATGTGTCACCATTTCTATAGTTGCTGATGGGTTTTGATAATTAACGTCCGTGATAAGGGTTCACTGTCAAAAGGCCAGCAAAGTGGATGTTGGGAGATGTGCAGCACAGTGGTAAAATTGCTGCTTTACAGCGCCAGAGACCCAGCTCGATCCTGACTATGGGTGTTGTCTGTACGGAGTTTGTACATTCTCCCTGTTTTCTCCAGGTGCTCCAGTTTTTTCCCACATTCCAAAGGCGTGCAGGTTTGTAGGTTAATCGGGTTCTGTAAGTTGTCCGTAGTGAGTAGGATAGAACTGGAGTATTGCTTACAGTTTTGCTCTCCTAATCTGAGGAAAGGCATTCTTGCCATAGAGGGAGTACAGAGAAGGTTCACCAGACTGATTCCTGGGATGGCAGGACTACAATATGAAGAAAGACTGGATAGACTCAGCTTGTACTCGCTGGAATTTAGAAGATTGAGGGCGGATCTCATAGAGACTTACAAAATTCTTAAGGGGTTGGACAGGCTAGATGCAGGAAGATTGTTCCCGATGTTGGGGAATTCCAGGACAAGGGGTCACAGTTTAAGGATAAGGGGGAAGTCATTTAGGACCGAGATGAGAAAATCATTTTTCACACAGAGAGTGGTGAATGTGAAATTCTCTGCCACGGAAGGTAGTTGAGGCCAGTTTGTTGGGTATATTTAAGAGGGAGTCTGTGGCTAAAGGGATCAGGGGGTATGGAGAAAAGGCAGGTACAGGATACTGAGTTGGATGATCAGCCATGATCATATTGAATGTCGGTGCAGGCTTGAAGGGCCGAATGGCCTACTCCTGCACCTATTTTCTATGTTTCTATGTAACTATTGTATGCATGACCATTGGTCCATGTGGACTCAGTGGGCCCAAGGTTCTGTTTCCACGTTGTATCTCCAAACTGAACTAACTTAAAAAGCGTAGGCAGTGAGAAATTGCTACACCTGCATAAACAACACACATCAGGGAGGGGAAGGGAAGGCACAACTGAACGAGACAGAGAAAAGTATTCCATTTGGAGTTTGTTTGAGCATGTGGAAACCTTTCTTAGCCAGGAAATTTGAGCCAAGTGTGATGCTGCATCAGCCACAAAGACAGATTCATACTGATCGTAAGTAGAATCCTGAAGCTAACAAATGGAGAAAGGAATAAGAGGCAGCTAAGCGAGCTGCGCCAACCCCTATTACATCAATAAATTTTAGTGCACGTGATCTTCACAAACACTCCTGCAGTGCTTTGTTGATATGTCAGTATGGGTATAATTATATTCATGCTTTTCTGAAAAGGAGCTTGAGTGTATAACATTAAAAGGCAAGTGTGGCAACAGACACACAACACAAACACTGTACACTGCTGCTGACTAAATATATCAGCATATTGTTCACATGCGGGGCTTGCAGGTGCATACTGAAATGGCCAGGACCCAATTAAAGACACAGTAATTGATATCCCTTCTCATTCATGTATACAGGGGGATCTTCAAATCATCAACAACCACTTGCATTTCTTTTGTAGCACAGAGCAAATGATACTTTGGGTAAGGTCACCCATGAATTAGTCTTGGACTGAATGGCTCGGCAAGCCAGTTAAGAGTATAGTTAAACTTCAATCACGATCAGCCATTATGATGTAGAACAGTAGATTTACATTGAGGGGATGTGGAATTCCATGCAGCAGGTTTCCTTCCCCGATAAACATTAGTAAACCAATTGAGCATTTGTAACAACCTAGTATTCCCATGGTAGCCATTATGGATGCTACCTTTCTTAATTACAGATTAATTGAATTAATTAACTGAATTTCAATTCCCCTGCTGTTGTGGGATTTTAATGCAAGTTTCTAGTTCATTACTCATTGCCCCTGGGTTTCTAGTTGAGTGAAAAAGAACGATATTTTCAAGCCACAAATGAAAAGCTAGCTTAATGTAACAATTCTGTTTCCAAGTGAGAAGGAAATGGAGTCAAACCCCATCTGAACATTTGTGGGTCTTGGAAACGAGATTTGAATGTTAAATTGACATCCAGAAATTATGTATATATTTTAGTCATGAAGAGTGTAAAAGTGATTAGCCCCCAGTCACCCATCCATCTCTTGCCTCCTCTGTGCAGCTTTCCAGTTAGGCTAATAACCAGATAACTGAGTAATGACATTCTATTGGTGCAGAATATTAAAAGCAGGAGCAATCATTTGCCTCTGGTAATAAAGAGAAAGATTCACGAGACAGAAAGAAAATGCAGAACAATATCGTTTCCAAAGGGTGATTTTAAAGTTAATTAAATGCAAATGAATTAAAAGTTTGTCCAGCAAGTTTGCCTAATAACTTGAGTTCATAGTCCAGAAAGGGTCAGTTGGAATTTAGCATTGGATTTTTTAGTTAATGGAGGTAGCGGGCTAACTGTGCTGCTGAGTATTCCAGAGGGAAACACTTTTTCTCTCTCTCTCTCTCTCTATATATATATGCACTAATTAAATATAGGTCTGCTGAAATCATTTGGCATCATGCCAAAGTTCTAACTTTCCCCAGATTTCAGGGAAGAGTTTCAATGCATGTTATCGGCTCGTTTCTGATGTTCCACGGTATAGCAGAAATCAGGAACAACCTGAAGGTCAAATGCCAACTTAGTTGATTTCCCTCCTTACTCTTGGATTCAGGACTGAGCCCAGCGATGGGACAAACGAAGTCGACTTTTTGAATGGAATCTCTGTTCTGTATTGATAAGTAACGTTTCGGGTTGGGATCCCTCTTCAGTCTGATTGAAGTAAAGGGAAAAATGTTACGGAAGGTGGGGAAGCCTGGCAAGTGATAGTGTCTCCCACCTATTACAAAAGTATGATGAAGGGTCTCAACCTGAAACAGTATCTGTCAATGCTGCCTAATCCACTGAGTTATTCCAGTACTTTGTGTTGGGTTTTAGTTGTAAACAACCATCTGCTAAATGGTTTAAATGTAAGCTAATGGATTACCAGAAATGTTTTTTTTAATCAGGGGTTTTTCTGTCAAAAGACCAGCAAAGCATTCTAAGTACTTTGTTACCAGTTGTGAGGAAATTGGTGGATGTTTGGAGATTTGTGGCACGGTGGCACAGCAGTAGTGTTGCTGCCTTACAGCGCACGAGACCCAGGTTCAATCGTGATTATGGGTGCTGTCTCTACTTTTAAACTTTCTCCCTGTGACCTGCGTGGGTTTTCTCTGGGTGCCCCAGTTTCCTCCCACAATCCAAAGACGTGCAGGTTTATAGGTTAATTGGCTTCTGTAAATTATCCCCAATGTGTAGAATAGAACTAGTATGTGGGTCAACTAGAGTTGGTGGAATGAGGGCCAGTTTCAATGCTGTATCACTAAACTAAAAATATGACGTTGCAAAGAGTAGGGGTGGCTGCTGCGAATAGGCTAAGGTGAACATAATATGACCCAATGACTTTCTCTCAAATCTGATCTTGATGACAGTGTTTTAACTTAATCCTGAGTCAGATGTGTTTCATTGTCATGTGTACCTGAACAGAATAAATGCATTCCTACTTGCTGCAGATTTATTGGCCCATTGACATGATAACATAAAATATGAATTAAATATTCAATATTACAATAAATTAATAGTCAATAACATACAATAATTAGACCATCCAAGTGTGCAGTGCAACCAAAACAATTTCTGTAATGAGTCATTGTGGCTGAGCTAGGGTTGTGGATGGCGTTGCACAGTATTTAAGGTGGAATTGTAGGTTGTTGGGAACAAACAGTTTGTGAATTTGAATGTTATGGTTTTCAGATTCCTGTACCGCCTTACACTGGTGGTAGCATGATGAGAACTTGGCTGCGGTAGTGTGGGTCTTTGTTGCCATTTGCGGCAGTGCTTACTGTGCATTCTTTGGTGGCAAGGTCTATATTAGTGATGGAACAAGCAGTGTCCAACATTTTCTGTAGTCGCCCTCATTCCTGGGCATTCTAGTCACTGGAGCAGTCCATGATGCGATCAGTGAATGTGTTCTCTACTCTATACTTGTAGAAGGTCAATAGAGTATTCAGCAACATACTGAATCTCCCCAATATTCTGAAGAAGTAGGGGCATGGATGAGCTTTCTTTGTAATTGTATTGATATGCTGGGCACAGGACACTTCTTAAGAGATGTGTGCCCAGGAATTTGATGCTATTGACCGTCTCTGCTCCCATCCTGCCAATGAAGACATTCACGATCTCTGCTTTCCCTTCTTATTAATAATCAGCTCCTTGATGTTGAGAAATTGATTATTGTTCTGTCACCATTGAATAAGGTTATCAATCTTCCTTCTGTACTCTCTCATCGTTATGTGTTGTTCGATTAATCAATGATTTGGATGAGAATATATGTGGCACAGTTAGCAAGTTTGCAGATGACACAAAAGTGGGTGGTATCATAGTTAGTGAAGATAGTTGTCATAAATTGCAGGAGGAACGTGATCAAGTGGGCTGAAGGATGGTTGATGGAATTTAATGCAAAGAAATTTGAGGTGTCGCATTTTTTGAGAACTAACATGAGCAGAACCTATACAGTGAACAATCGGGCTCTGTGGAGTGTGTAGAGTCGAGGGATCTAGGAGTACAGGTACATAGTTAATTGAAAGTGTCATCTTAGAGTGGTCAAAAATGCGTTTGGCACAGTCAGAGCATTGAGTATAGAAGTTGGGAGGTCATGTTGCAGATGTTCTGGATAAGATGTTGGTGAGGCCACATTTAGAGTATTGTGTTCAGTTTTGGGCACCATGATATAGGTAAAATGTTGTCAAGCTGGAAAGGGTGCAGATAATTTTTATGAGGATGCTGCCAGGACTCAAGTGCACTAGTATTATGGAAATCCTTTTAATACGAATTCAGAAGATAGACTCAAAATGCTGGAGTAACTCGCCGGGTCAGGCAGTATCTCTGGAGAAAAGGAATTGATGATGTTTCTGGTCAAGACCCTTCTTCAGACTGAGTGCTTGGTAATGAGAGATTGAAGATGTCTGCAAAAGCACCAGCCAGTTGGTCCACACAGATTTTAAGAAAATGGTTATTTCAGAAACGACTGTATTTTGGTAAACATATATTAAAACAATGAGGAGAGAGAGCAAAACATGTTAAAAGTCTTACTGATGTGCACATACATTTAATATTCATTGTTTTTTTTGGTCTTTTCTGCATTCAATTTAGATGTGTGTATTGTTTAAAGAAATCAATATTGTTTAAATTGCCTTTCCTGGAGATTAGCAAAATCAGTAGGAATGGTTAATAATGTGATACTCCTCGATAGGTTCCAATTCCACCTTTCACATCGCCTCAAGAGAGGATCCTTGACACACCATTATTTACAGCTTGTATGGCCTTGAATTTGTTATGAGTGATCCATCTTTTGTAAAGATTGTCTTCCGCTACTATATATGCATACACTACTTATGTTGCTGTTGTTAGCAAAACTCCTGTTTTAAATTGTTGTTCAAGTCCAATATACTCTTACTATTGATAGCAATTGTGCTTGCTGTAAAGTCATGGCCATTAATTTCACACTGACAGTTATTTCACATCTGTAAATTATTTTTTCCTTACTGCAATTGGTTACTTGGTACAACATTTCAAATGGAATCTTTTTCACTCTTATTATCTAGGACACCAAAACCTAATCAACCTCCTGCAAAATCAAACATTTCAGAACAGTTGAAATTGTCTAATAAGACTTTTTGAAGAAACTTAATTTGTAGTGAGTGAACATCATTCTGGTTAACTGCAGATATGCAGGTAAACTGTATTGAAAATTGAATGACTTGTCAAATTCATTAGAGATCCTATTATTTCAACTTTTGATATTATATTAAGCGCATTTAACCTTTTCCAGATTATGTTGTAATGATTGCTATTCTTGTTTTCATTTATCCTGTAATTACATCAAGCCATATGATTCTAACTTCACAGTATTCCAGGCATAAATGTATTATATTTCTAAATATCTGAAGTCAAATTAATTTACATCAGAGGATACTATTTATTGTTTTAAAGCTATTATTAATACCATTGTGTATATTTGTTCTTACTGCTTTTAAGCTTTAGTTATCCATCCTAACTTCTATGCACATTAAAATCATGACATTTTGGTTTCTATCAATTGCATTTTTCAACTTTTTACTCTCATAATTTTGCACCTCCCAAATCCTGTTATTCTTCTATTGAGCAGTATTTTTCACTCCCTCTCAGCCATGTCAATTAACAATACCTGATTTGAGTCCTTTCAACAGCACTGAAATGGAAGTAATCAATTATGATTCTTCATCCAAGAGTGAAGGGAGAGTCTTTCTCTCAGCTCTAAGTGACTGTAGTTAATTTAGTGTATCAGACTCGTGTATCCTCTGATCATCGAGCAGAAATGAGAAACAGTTTCCTCTGATTTATCAATCTCCACCAACCATGATCTTGTGCACTTCCAACAAATCTGTTTTGACCATCTGTGTATCATTGAAAATAATCCATCATCCCTGGTATTATACGATGTTACCCAAAATTCCAGGCCATTATAATCCCATGAGTGTTTTCCAGAGAATATTTCCAACAAACTCTCTGGGAAAACAGCTGTTTCCCATTATTCTCTGCTCTCTAACTTCAATCTAATTTTCATCCTGCTGCTACTGACTTTGTAATTTCATGGGTCTAAATTTAGCTAACAGTCCATATCTGTGGGGTTTTATTAAATTCAACTGGAAATCCGCACAATTGTATGGTATTCCCTTCACAATTTTCTCTGCTGCATCCTCAAAATTTTCTCAAGTTTGTCCAACACGTAACTTCTGCTTCTATCTATTTACATTAGAACTGGCTTCATCAGCTTGTCCCATAATCATGCTATTAACAACACATAACAAAGACAAACAAGTGTTACATGCTTCCAAATACCACGTTAAATGATATGATCTCATTATGTCGGACATATTCTCTTTGTTCTACCCTTCTTCACTTCTCTGCTACCAAATACTAACTTGTCTTCTCTCTTCCCCAGTTCCCAGTTCTGATGAAGGAAATCTGACCAGATGTGCTGTTTTTTTCTCTTTCCACTGATGCTGCCTGACTTGCTGAATATTTCCAGCATTTTCTGTTTTCATTGCCTTAAATAAATCTATGCTGGCCCTCTTTCAAGTGCCTCTGACTTTCTTACTGATTCTATTTCATATTTCTTTATGACTCTGAAGGAGGCCATTCAGACCACTAAATCAATGCTGACTCCTGGAGCAATCATGATCGTTCTCAGGCAGTTCTCTACTTTCTATAACCTAATTTCAATTAACACCCAGTTACCTGAACAAAGAGCAATTAAGGCTACCGATTACTCTGACAAGCTACACATTTTTGGGATGTAGGGGGATCTTGGAGCTCAAGGTTGGTGGATGGAAACAGATGTATTCACATATAAATGTGCAAACTTTGTGTACAGACAGCAACAGAGGTTTGGATTGAACAAGTTTGCTGTAGCTGTTGCACAGCCACCCTATCTCAGCACCACCACAGAGTATCAGAAAGCATCCATCCAACTGTCTGAGTCATAGTTGGTTATGTCTTTATTTTTAACAAGGACATTACATTTACCAGTTCCCAGTCTCTGGCCTCTTCCTTGTGCACAACAACGATTGGAAGATTATGTCACGCCTTTTCCAATCTCCTATTCCAAACACTCTCCCCAATTTTTCTCAGTAACTGTAAATGCATTCTGCCCAGACTTGGTGTCACACTTACTTTATGCATAGCTAATCTTCCCAACATATTGATTTTCACCTCATTCATTGCCTTTACTGCTTTCCTTCTACTGATGTTTTGGTGACATTGTCCGGTAAGCAATGAAACCAAGTGGACTTGTAGCATTTCACTAATGCCTTCTTCCTCTATGCAGAAATCATCTTCAACTCCACCCGTGCTCTTACTGGCCACCTACTCATGGTTTACCTGAAATATAACATCCTCTTTTTCTCTTTTGTCACCTTCCCTCTCTTCGTCTTCAGGGTACACTGGCTTTGGTTCTGTTACCTACACCCCCCCCCCCCCCCCCCCCCCCTCTTGTCATTCTTTTAGTGCTTTACCTACCAATATTGATTTCAACTTTATCCAAGTCAATCCATCCTCACTCCAACAAAAGTTATGTTTTAGATATTTCCTTGCCATTATTTAGCAAAATCTAATGAACAATTATCCTTCTGGTACTTTCAACAACATACAGGATATTTGTCTTTACTGGGTGAGGCATAATACTTTGAACAAGGTAGGCATACTGAAAGCATATCCAATAGTGATTTGTGATATTGTTTGCTTGTATAACCAGTACAAGTAGTGAACTGATGATACCTGAGTAGCTTAAGAACCATATCACCTTGAACATATGGATGGTAGGGGAAATAGAAGGCTAAGAAGTAACTATGTAAGTATTCTATAGTAACATTCAATAGTGACCTGTAAATATTGTGCAGATGTTGTCCTGCTCCAAGTTATTAATTGCTGATAAGAGTTCAACCTAGAAATAGTCCATGTATCATTGGGGAAAGTGGAACTGAGAGAAATAATTAAAGAAGGCTTAACAAAAGAATGGCAGAGAGGATGGGAAAAGGAAGTCAGGGGTAGACACTACTTTTCTATACAATCTGAAGTTAGGAAAATATGTTTCTGTACATCTCTGTCCCGTAGGGACTCAGTTAAACTGTGTAGATTGAGGTTGGGACACTGTGGGTTAAATTACTATTTGTGCATTGTAGGGAAACATGTTTCTGGCTTGTGTGAATGTGGGAGTAATGAAACAGCTAAGCATGTTTTCCTAGAATGTAAAAGGTATAGGGTAGAAAGAAATGTATTGTTTGTTAGACTGACAAGACTTGGAGTTGAAGCTTTTTCTGTTTTATCTTTGTTTGGACACAGTGTGAAACATCAACTGATATCCAGGGCAGTTCTTCAATTCCTACATGTTACAGAACTGTATGTAAGAATCTAGTTCAAACTTTGACCTGTGGAGGGCAGTAATACACTTAACAGCATCTACACTGCCGGAATCCTACAAGAAGAAGAAGAAGAACCTAGAAAGAAATAGACAGATTAACGTGTAACATTTGATGCGCTGGTTTTGCATGTACACAAGAGTATAACAGTTGAGGTGCACTCAGTGGTTCGGTCTTTGTCTTTGGTCTGGGTTGTGACCAGTGCCAAAGGGAAACTGCGAGCCATGCTATGGACAGAACCTCCTGCCACTGACTGGGGGTGTACCAGGAGTAGTTAGGTGTATGTTGTTTAGATGGTAGACACAAAATGCTGGAGAAACTCAGGGTGAGGCAGCATCTATGGAGAGAAGGAATTGGCAATGTTTCGGGTCGAGACCCTTCTTGTCTGATGTCAGGGAAGGGGATAGGACAAAGAAAGAATGTAGGCGGAGAGTGGGACTAATAGGAGAACTGGGAATTGGGGGGGGGGGGGGGGGCAAGAATGAAGAGAGAGAGCAAGGGCTTCCTGAAGTTAGAAAAGTCAATGTTCATACCGCTGGGGTGTTGTTGAGATGCTTTGTCCACAATAAAGTTTGCATTAATTAATACCGTGTTCGTGCGGTCTCTGATTCCAAAACCAAATATTCACAGTGAAAACAACTAGAATAAGTGCTGCTTGTTGCTTACACCATTTTTAGCTGAATATTCATGGAATTAACACATTTTGCCCAAATGCAAATCTGTTGAAGCTTTAATCACTGTGAAATGAAAAGCTTCTCCAACCTCATCTATTGCATCCACAGCTCTAGATGCTTGCTGATCTATATCGGTGAGACCAAGCGGAGGCTTGGCAATCGTTTCGCCGAACACCTCCGCTCGGTCCACAATAACCAACCCGATCTCCCGGTGGCTCAGCACTTCAACTCCCCCTCTCATTCCGTATCCGAACTCTCTGTCCTGGGCCTCCTCCATGGCCAGAGTGAGCAACACCACAAATTGGAGGAACAGCACCTCATATTCCGCTTGGGGAGTCTGCATCCTCTTGGCATGAACATTGAATTCTCTCAATTCTGTTGACCCTTGCTGTCTCCTCCCCTTCTCCATCAGCCCTCAGGCTCCTCCTCCTCCTTTTTCCTTTCCTCCTCCCGCCTCCCCCCACCCCCACCATCAGTCTGAAGAAGGGTTTCGGCCCGAAACGTTACCTATCTCCTTCACTCCATAGATACTGCTGCACCCGCTGAGTTTCTCCAGCATTTTGTGTAATGAAAAGCTCCTGTTTGAAACCTGCACAATCACATTGTCTTCACATTCAGCAATGACAATGAGACATTACATTATGCCCAGCTCTGTTACATTGATTTCACCTATCATTATAATGATATTAGTAGCCTAATTGCCAAGTACAGTTAACCAATAATAAAGATCAGATAGGTTATCTATAATTGAGTAGGAACGAACTGCAGATGTTGGTTTAAACCATCAACACTAAAGAAGGGTCTCGATCCGAAACGTCACCCATTCCTTTCATTCCCTCTCTCTCTATCTCTCCCCCACCCAAGTTGCACTAGCTTCTCATTTTCACACTACAAACAGCTTACTATGGCCTGTTTCCTTTATCATCATTACTTTTTTGCATATCTTTCATTCATTGTACTTTATCTCTCAACATCACCGTCTATATCTCTCGTTTCCCTCGATCCCTAACCAGTCTGAAGAAGGGTCTCGACCCGAAACGTCGCCTATCTCCTTCGCTCCTTAGATGCTGCTGCACCCGCTGAGTTTCTCCAGCCTTTTCTGTACCCTTCTCTCAGAGATGCTGCCATTCCCGCTGAGTTACTCCAGTATTTTATGTCTACCTTTGATTTAAACCAGCACCTGTAGTTCTCTCCTACATATATTTTGAATGGTTTAGGTCCCATAGGTAGGGTTACAGCACTATTTCCATTTGTAATAACAATGACTGCCAGGTGGTGAAAACAATTACATCCATGATTATGATAGAAAAAATAACTATCAGTGATTTTATACAGTAAAACTAAGTGTTGCCTACCAACAATATATTGTGGTTTTCAAAATAACCAAGTATTGTGCTGAATAACCATTGGAAACATATTTTATTAGATACAGAATTCAAGAATTCACAAACATACAAAATGTATCCTAATTTGCAATATTCTGTGAATAACTCAGAAAATTGTAATATCTTTATGCTAATTACTGTGGTGCACAATTGTTAGCAAATTTCTCGAGGGTTTGGAGTATTTTGAATAATCATATGTAAGTAGATACATCTCTCACCTGTTTTCATTTATATGTTAATTTTTATGACATGCCAGTTAAGGAGAACTTTGATAAATTGCACAATGCACAACAGTTGAAATTTACTCGTTAAATAAACCCATGTATAAAGAGAAGTTTGAAGGAGAATTAAATTATGAAGCCATGCATAAAACAGACTGAAGCCTAGCACAGTTACTTAGGGGAAAAAAAAAACACAGAAGTGAAAGCTGTTTTGATGTTTTATACATTTTATGGAAACTGAAAATAAGGCTCACTATCATCTTTTAAGAAGTGACTTTTGAATGACAATAAACTAAATTGGTATGTAGAATAGCATTCAGATTATTCACTTTCACGTGAACATTTGGATTTATCACTGAAATCGATGTTTCTGTTTGATTTAAAGCATGTTTGACAGTTATGAGTGACTTCATTAACTTTCACTGAATTTCAGGTGATCAGTAAATGGAAGATTTACTCTGCAGGGTAATGCCTGCTGAGACAATATATGCATGATCTGTGATAACATCTAATGTACTGCATGTGTAGGGATCTCCTTTACACATTCAAAGTTGCAATGTTTTACTTGTTGGACAAGTCCACAATTAATGTCTCAGAATTAGGGCAGCACTGCTGTTAAATCTATTACCTCACAGCGCCAGAGGTCTGGGCTTGGTCCTCGGTGCGGTTACTGTCTTGGTGGAATTTGCATGCTCTCCCTGTGACGGTGTGGGTTTCCTCCAGGTTCTCAGATTTCCTCCCACATCCCAAAGACATGCAGGTTTGAAGGTTAATTGGCCTCTGCAAATTGACCCATGTGTGTAGGGATGAAAAAGTGGTTTAACACAGAACTACTGGAAACAGGTGATTGATGTTTTCTTTCCTTACTGTAAATCTGTCTATTAATCAATTCATCATCATTGTTTCTTCCTGCTTGGCTTCCACTACTTACTAGGAAGGAACATCCGGTTGGAGGATGGACTTACATCCACTCCAGTTCTGCCGATGCTCTGTCGGCTGTCAGGATAATGTGAGGTAGTCATAGAGTCAGCGTGCAAACAAGCCCTTCAGCCCAGCTTGCCCACACTGACCAACGTATTCCATCTACACTAGTCCTACTTACCTGCATTTGGTCCTCATCGCTCTGAACCTGTCCTATCCATGTACCTATCTAAATGTTTCATAAACGTTGCGATAGTATCCGACTCAACTACCTCCTCTGGCATCTCATTTCACACACACACCATCCTTTGTGTGAAAAAGTTACTCCTCAGGTTCCTATTAAATCTCAACCCTCACCATAAACTTATGTCCTCTTCTGAGAACTGCAAATATGACTGCAGGTGTGTGGAAGGGGATGAGTGAGTGGGAAGATTGACCAGGGGTGTGTTCGGTTGGGGTGGTGGGTAAAGGGTCATGAGAGTGTTGACACCTCTGTGGTTTTTGTTGCATCTCTGCTTTTTCCCAAAGGGACTCCAGGTTCTCTGACCAGCCCTTTCACATTTTGAGCAGTCACAAGTTGGGGATGTTCAACATTTGGTGAATATGTCAGAACAGAATCTAGTTTAGTTTAATTTAAAGTTACAGCATGGACAATAAGGAAAATAAGAATGGAGGAGTCACAATTTGTAGTTGGAATATTAGGGGTGCGAATGATCCAATTAAAAGGGGCAAGATTATGGCCAATTTAAAATCTTTGATGTTGGACATAACGTTTCTGCAAGAAACGCACACGAAACTACAAACACAGATGAGATTTAGGGCAAACTGGATAGGCCAAATGTATAATTCGTCATTTATTGCTAAAGCCAGAGGAACGGCTATTATTATTCGGAAAGGTATACCGCTTATATTAAAGAATACAATATCTGATAAAGAAGGAAGATACACGATAGTGGCAGGAGAAATTTATTCCACTCCACTGACTGATAAATATTTACGCTCCAAACTTTGATAATCCCCAATTTTTTAAGAAAATTATGGATCAAATAGATGAGTATTTAGATGAGCATTTTCAAAATGTAATACTGAGAAGTGGGAACGGTGTAGCAACACTTTTAGGGGTGTATTATAGACCACCAAATGGGGAGCGAGAATTGGAAGAGCAAATATGTAAGGAGATAGCAGATATTAGTAGTAACCAAAAGATAGTGATTGTGGGAGATTTCAATTTTCCAAAAATAGACTGGGAAACACATTCTGTAAATGGACTGGATGGTTTGGAGTTTGTAAAATGTGCAGGATAGTTTTTTGCAGCAGTACATAGAGGTATCGACCAGAGAAGGGGCAGTGCTGGACCTCCTGTTAGGAAATGAGGCAGGTCAGGTGACGGAGGTATGCGTTGGTGAGCACTTCGGGACCAGTGATCACAATACCATTAGTTTCAATATAATTATGGAGAGAGTCAGAACTGGACCTAGGGTGGAGATTTTTGATTGGAGAAAGGCTAACTTTGTGGGAATGCGTAAGGATTTAAAAGGAGTGAATTGGGACACTCTATTTTATGGGAAGGATGTAGAAGAGAAATGGAGGACATTTAAAGGGGAAATTGTAAGAGTACAGAATCTTTATGTCCATGTTAGGGTGAAAGGAAATAGTAAAAATTGGAAAGAGCCATGGTTTTCAAGGGAAATTGGACACTTGTTTCGAAAAAAGAGAGATATCTACAATAATTATAGGAGGTATGGAGTAAATGAGGTGCTAGAGGAGTATAAAGAATGTAAAACGAATCTTAAGAAATAAATTAGGAAGGCTAAAAGAAGATATGAGGTTGCTTTGGCAAGAAAGGTGAAAGTAAATCCAAAGGGTTTCTACAGCTATATTAATAGCAAAAGGATAACAAGGGATAAAATTGGACCATTAGAGAGAGAGAATGGACAGCTATCTGCAGAGCCAAAAGAGATGGGGGAGATATTGAACTATTTATTTTCTTCGGTATTCACCAAGGAGAAGGATATTGAACTATGTGAAGTAAGGAAAAAAAGCAGAGTAGCTATGGAAACTATGAGATTCAAAGAGGAGGAAGTACTGACACTATTGAAAAATATAAAAGTGGATAAATCTCCAGGTCCTGATAGGATATTCCCTAGGACATTGAGGGAAGTTAATGTAGAAATAGCAGGAGCTATGACAGAAATATTTCAAATGCCTTTAGAAACGGGAATAGTGCTGGAGGATTGGCGTACTGCGCATGTTGTTCCATTGTTTAAAAAGGGTTCAAAGAATTATAGACCCGTTAGCAATTATAGACCTGTTAGTTTGACGTCAGTGGTGGGTAAATTAATGGAAAGGATACTTAGAGATAATATATATAAGCATCTGGATAATATATATAAGCATCAAACGGGGTCTGATCAGGAACAGCCAACATGGATTTGTGCCTGGAAGGTCATGGTTGACAAACCTTCTTGAATTGTTTTAAGCGCTTACTGGGGAAATTGATGAGGGTAAAGCAGTGGATGTTGTCTATATGGATTTCAGTAAGGCCTTTGACAAGGTTCCCCATGGAAGATTGGTTAAGAAGGTTGAATCTTTGGGTGTTAATGGCGGAGTAGCAAGATGGATTCAACAGTGGCTGAGTGGGAGATGTCAGAGAGTAATGGTGGATGGCTGTTTGTCAGGTTGGAAGCCGGTGACCAGTGGGTGCCTCAGGGATCTGTGTTGGGTCCACTGTTGTTTGTCATGTACATCAATGATCTGGATGACGGGGTGGAAAATTGGATAAGTAAGTATGCAGATGATACTAAGATAGGTGGTGTTGTGGATAATGAAGTAGATTTTCAAAGTCTACAGAGAGATTTGGGCCATATGAAAAAGTGGGCTGAAAGATGGCAGATGGAGTTTAATGCTGATAAGTGTGAAGTGCTACATCTTGGCAGGACAAATCAAAATAGGACGTACTTGGTAAATGGTAGGGAATTGAGGAATGTTGTGGAACAGAGAGATCTAGGAATAACTGTGCATAGTTCCCTGAAGGTGGAATCGCATGTAGATGGGGTGTAAAGAAAGCCTTTGGTGTGCTGGCCTTTATAAATCAGAGCATTGAATATAGGAGCAGGGTAATAATGTTAAAATTGTACAAGGCATTGGTGAGACCAATTCTGGAGTATGGTGTACAATTTTGGTCGTCTAATTATAGGAAGGATGTCAACAAAATAGAGAGAGTACAGAGGAGATTTACTAGAATGTTGCCTGGGATCCAGCAACTATATTACAGAGAAAGGTTGAACAAGTTAGGTCTTTATTCTTTGGAGCACAGAAGGTTAAGGGGGGACTTGATTAATGTCTTTAAAATGATGAAAGGGATAGACAGAGTTGACGCGGATAAGCTTTTCCCATTAAGGGTAGGGAAGATTCAAACAAGAGGGCATGATATGCGAATTAAGGGACCAAAGTTTAGGGGTAACGTGAGGGGGTATTTCTTTACTCAGAGGGTGGTGGCTGTGTGGAATGAGGTTCCAGCAGAAGTGGTGGAGGCAGGATCGAATTTAACATTTTGAAAAGTAAAGTGGATAGGAAAATGGACGGGAAGGGAATGGAGGGGTGTGGTCTGAGTGCAGGTAGATGGGACTAGGGGGAAAACAAATGATCGGCACGGACTGGAAGGGCCGAGAGGGCCTGTTTCCGTGCTGTAATTGTTATATGGTTATATGGTTACTAGGGGGGGGCTTTAATTGTGTTATAGATTCATACTTAGACAAATCAACAACATTTAGGAAGGGTAGTGCTAAATCCAAGTCTAGTGAATTCTTAAACACTTATATAAAAAACACTAATATAACAGATTTATGGAGAATAACTAACCCTACTGGAAGGGAATATTTGTTTTACTCATCAGTGCACAAAACTTATTCCAGAATTGATTATTTTTTAGTGGACTCAAAACTAATACCATATACAATTAATCCTAAATACCACAATAGCATTTTTTCTGATCACTCCCCGCTGACTTTTACTTTTAATCTTGAGGGAATGCCAGTTACAAATTAGAGGAGATTTAACACACAAATAGCTAACGACTCATACGTTTACGAGTATTTAAAACAACAAATGACATTTTTTTTTAAATAAATGAGACTCCAGGGATTTCACCATCTCTATTATGGGAATCTTTTAAGGCATTCATTCGTGGAGTTATAATTTCGTATCAAAGTTTTCTAAATAAAAAAAACAGGACAGAACAAGGGACGTTAGAAAAGGAAATTAAATTATTAGAATTAGGAAACGCAAAAGACCCAACCATAGATAAACATAATAAGATAACATTACTCAAATTTAAACTTAATTGAATATTATCGGCAATAATAAGATTATTTCAGATCACAAAACAAGTACAATTTGAATTTGGGGATAAACCACATAAACTTCTAGCACGACAATTGAAGAAACAAGAAAGGAAAAAACAATTAGTAAAATCAAATCAGAGAACGGGGAACTATTAACTTTACCTAAGGACATTAACAAAAGGTTTGCTCAATTTTATCAAAATTTACATACATCTAAAACTAACATTGAAGACAATAAAATTATAATTTTTTTAGATAAGTGTAACTTGCCAAAATTGGATATCTTAGAACAAGAGGAATTAGGAGCCCAGATTACAAGTGAAGAAATAAGAGAAAAAATAAAAGAATTGAAAAATGGGAAGACTCCAGGGCCTACACAAAAAGCTGGAGAAACTCAGCGGGTGCAGCAGCATCTAAGAGGCGAAGGAGATAGGCGACGTTTCGGGTCGAGACCCTTCTTCAGACTGGTCAGGGATCAGGGAAACGAGAGATATAGACAGTGATGTGGAGAGATAAAGAACAATGAATGAAAGATATGCAAAAAAGTATCGATGATAAAGGGAACAAGCCATTGTAAGCTGTTTGTGGTGTGAAAATGAGAAGCTAGTGCGACTAGGGTGGGGGAGGGAGATAGAGATAGAGGGAATGCCAGGGCCCCAGGGCTGAGGGAGAGGTGGGAAGGGGAGGAGACAGCAAGGGCTAACAGAATTGAGAAAATTCAATGTTCAAGCCCAAAGGATGCAGACTCCCCATGCAGAATATGAGGTGCTGTTCTTCCAACTTGCGGTGTTGCTCACTCTGGCCGTGGAGGAGGCCCAGGACCGAGAGGTGGGATACGGAATAGGAGGGGGAGTTGAAGTGCTGAGCCACCGGTAGGTCGGGTTGGTTTTTGCGGACCGAGCGTAGGTGTTCGGCGAAACGATCGCCAAGCCTCCGCTTGGTCTCACCGATATAGATCATCTGGCATCTGGAGCAGCGGATGCAGTAGATGAGGTTGGAGGAGGTGCAGGTGAACCTCTGGCGGACCTGGAAGGACTGCTTGGGTCCCTGAAAGGAGTGGAGGAGGGAGGTGAAGGGACAAGTGTTGCATTTCTTGCGGTTGCAAGGGAAAGTGCCCGGGGAAGGGGTAGAGCGGGAGGGGAGGGAAGAATTGACAAGGGAGTTGCGGAGGGAGCGGTCTTTGCGGAAGGCAGACAGGGGGGGAGATGGGAAGATGTGGCGGGTGGAGGGGTCACGTTGGAGGTGGCGAAACTGGCGGAGGACTATCTGTTGTATTTGCCGGCTGGTGGGGTGAAAGGTGAGGACCAGGGGGACTCTGCCCTGTTTGCGAGTGGGGGAATGGGGGAGAGAGGGGCAGTGTTGCGGGGTATGGAGGAGACCCTGGTGCGAGCCTCATCAATAGTGCGGGAGGGGAATCCCCGTTCTCTGAAGAATGAGGCCATTTGTGATGACCTGGTGTGGAACACCTCATCCTGGGAGCGGCTGCGGCGTAGATGAAGGAATTGGGAATAGGGGATGGAGTCCTTACAGGAAGCAGGGTGGGAGGAAGAGTAGTCCAGGTAGCTGTGGGAGTCAGTGGGTTTGTAGTGGATGTCGGTCAGGAGTGTATCACCTGCAATAGAGATGGTGAGGTCAAGGAATGGTAGGGAAATGTCGGAAATGGTCCAAGTGTATTTGAGTGCCGGATGGAAGTTGGTGGTGAAATGAATGAAGTCAGTCAGTTGTGTGTGTGTGCAGGAGGTGACACCAAAGCAGTCGTCGATGTAACGGAGGTAGAGGTTGGGGAAGGGGCCCTGGTACGCCGAGAACAAGGATTGTTCGACGTACCCAACAAAGACGCAAGCTCAATGCGAGGTCCTGCTGGTGTTTTCAATGCGAGGTTCTGCTGGTGTGAAGACTCCAGGGCCTGATGGTTTTAATAATGAATTTTATAAAAGATTTCAGGAGTTAATGGTCCCTCAATTACTTAAATATACAGGTATGCTTTTACCGATAAGAAATTACCAGAAACTTTAGCAGAATCTACAATTATGCTTATACCAAAAAAACATAAAGATCTAGAAGATCCGGGCTCATATAGAGCTATATCACTTTTAAATACAGACCAAAAAATTATAGCAAAAATTTTAGCAAGAAGATTGAGCAAATATATTAATAAATTGATAAACCACGACCCAACCGGGGTTTATTACCAAACGACAATCATTTAACAATTTGAGATGATATATAGATAATATAATGTATTCACATAAAGCGGAAAAGGAAGACTTATCAGTTATATCTTTGGATGCAGAAAAAGCATTTGATCAGGTAGTGAGGCAGTATTTATACATAGTACTCCAAAAATTTAATATGGGAGACAATTTTATTAGATGGGTAAAATTATTATACGATAAACCAACAGCAAGAATATTAACTAATAATACGTTGTCTCAAAAATTCCAATTACCACGAGGCAATATGCAGGGATGTGTTTTATCAGCCCTGCTATTTGTCCTTATGATAGAGCCACTGGCTGAAAGGATAAGAACTCATCCGAATATTCAGGGATATAATTCTAAGGACTCTAATAATAAAATTTCTTTCATTATACGCGGATGATATACTTTTATATATTAGAAATTCAGAAACGAGTATCCCGAACGTATCAAATGTAATAGAGGAATTTGGTTCCTTTTCTGGATATAGAATAAATTGGAATAAAAGTGAAATTATGTCATTACATCCTCAGAAAGTGAATCATCTATTAAAATTTCCATTTACAGTTGCAACGGAAAAATTTAAGTATTTAGGTATTCAAGTTACCAGAAGATATAAATAATTATTTAACGCTAATTTTAGTCCTCTGTTAAATAAATTGAATGCTTTGATTACATTTTAGAAAACGCTTCCACTATCATTAATTGGCAGAATAAATGCTATAAGAATGATAGTGCTACCACAAATATTATATTTATTTCAATCCATACCAATATATATATGCCAAAATATTTAAAAAAAAAAACTAGAGTCTAATATTACTAATTTTATATGGGGCTACAAAACACATAGAATTAAAATAAATCATTTGTGTAAACCTAAGGATATAGGGGGACTTGCACTGCCTAATTTTTTATATTATTATTGGGTAGTGCATATTACGAATATTATTTATTGGTTGGATTGTCCTTCTCAACAGATGGAATGGATAAGAATGGAAAAAGAGAATTGTTTTCCTTATGATTTAGGAGCGATCCTCTTCTCCCCGATAAAATTGAATAATATATTATATAAGAAGAATCCAAGTATACACAATATAATTCGAATTTGGAAACAAATAAAATTAAATTTAAAATTAAGAAACTTATCTTCATTTACACCAATAGTGAATAAACCGGTATTTAAACCATCTATTATGGATAGAACATATAGACAATGGGAAAGACTGGGAATTAAGAAGTTGGGTGACATGTATGCAATGGGAAATTTATTATCATTTCAACAATTAAAATCAAAATTTAATTTGAATAATAACCAATACTTTAAATATTTACAGATATGTGACTTTATAAAAAAATATATACCAAGATTACAGAATATAATGATAGAGCCACTCGAAGAAGCAATGAATATTAAGGCAGACTCACAAAAAACAAGATCATATCTATATAACAGTATTCTTAATAGAGAATTGCCTTCAACAGAGGCAATTAGAGAAGACTGGGAAAATGATTTAATGATAAAAATTTCTAAAGAAACATGGGAGAGGTATTTGATATATATACATAAATGTTCGATTAATACTAGACATAATTTAATTCAATTTAAAATATTACACAGACTTTATTATTCAAAAGTTAGGTTGAATAAATTTTATTCAAATATCTCACCAATTTGTGATAAATGTCTTTCTCAAAATGCCAATCTTACACACTCTTTTGTTTCTTGCATAAAATTTTTGGTGTGATATATTTGATATATTCACCAGTTTATTTAAGATAAAAATGGAACCTAGCATGGAAATGATTATCTTTGGAGAGGTAAATAAATTAAATATATCCCAAATCTAATTTTTTTAATTATGGTTTAATAATAGCGAAAAAACTCATACTTAAATTTTGGAAAAAGGCTACTGTACCAACATTCAAAATGTGGATTGGTAATATGTTGGAAACGGCACATTTGGAAGAAATGAGACTCCTCCTAATAGAAAAAAAAGACCAATTCTTAACGAGTTGGTCTCCATTTATTGACCTTGTGGAATCATGCGGTGTAATATCATCATAAAATTAAAAATTCTAGGTTTGACTGAAAATTGATTAAGAATATTAAAAAAAAACAGCGACTGGTTGCGTGGGAGAATCTCCTTTCTGCTTTACTTTCTCACATTTCTTTCTTCACTCTACACTCACTAGTCTATTCTTCACTCTTCACTACTTCTTTCTTTCTCATTTCTTTCTAAGGAGACTGACATTAGTTTACCTATTCTGCCAATGAATTTGATGAAATTTGCACTGGCAGCTTTGGTAGCACGTCTATAGAACTTACTGTTTGTTGTACCCACATAAGAAACTGTTCTTTCATATTAGGAAGCTAGAATGGAGAAAGCAATGAGTAAATGAGTCAATTCTGCTGCAACATTTTTACAACTTTGTCACCTGTGTGGAACGAACCTTCAAGCCCAAATTGGTCTAATCAAACATCGCTGTACACAACACTATAGAAGAGATGTGTTGATCTTACTCAAGAATGAGTGGCAAAAAACAGCAGTATATAGGAGGGCAGAGATAGGAATAGTAATGCTCTATTGTCACATGCGACTACGTACAGTGAGATTCTTTGCCGCATACACAATGTATAAAAATAGATGCGACCTACGATGCTGACAAAGTTACAAAGCACACCGGCTCCTTCTTTTGTTCTTCCCCTCTCCCCTCACATTGGTCCTCCACACTCTCGTTGACCAACGACCGCGGGTCAACCCGCAAGGATTCACCATCGCCGAGGTCCCATCATCGCAAGGCTTTACCGCTGCCGACGCCGAAGCCTCACCACTGTTGATGCCCCACTTCACGCCTCCGAGATCCTAGCCACATGCTCTGTCCACCGTTCTGCCTGACCCGGGCTTTTACCCACAAGGCCCTGGCCGGGCCCTGACCCAGGCTTCTACACGGCGATTCGGGAGGCATCGTGACCACGGCACCTCGATAAACGCCTCTGGCTACATTCCCAGTCCACTGCCACGGGGTCCACAGTTTTAGAGATACAGCATGGAAACGGGCTCTTCGGCACACCGAGCCCGCACTAACCAGCGATCCCCGCACATTAACACTACCCTGCACACACTTGGGACAATTTACATTTACACCAAGCCTTTTAACCCACAAACCTGTATGTCTTTGTAGCGTGGGAGGAAACCAAAGAGCTCGGAGAAACCCCATGCAGTCACGGGGAGAACATACAAACTCCATACAGACAGCATTCATACCGGGATTGAAACCGTTCTCTGGCGCAGTAAATGCTGTCGGGCAGCAACTCTGCTGCTGCACCACCATGTCGCCCACTACTTTCTAGATGATCGTGAACTTTATGCTGGGTTTGAGGTCATGATCTTTAAGCATGTATTTACTCAGTTGGCCATAGGTTGTAAACGTGCAATGAAGTCTATGGTGGATTTCATTGTCAATGCCTGGCTTTGTTATGGACAACACCTGAGATTTATAAAGCTGTCCGCATTTTAATGGATCTTGTGAGAGAGCAGTTTTGCACAACAGAGGAAGTTTGATAGCTATTCACTGTTTTACAGATGTTCAGAGTAATGTCCATTTCTCTGCATCCATCTTGAAGTTGGCCTCTGGTGAAGAATATGTTTGCTGTGCCTTGAGACAGATTGCATTTGAAGAGTCAACTCTTCAGTTATTGGAAGGAGGAAGTTTAGCATGATCCTTGCCTGATGTTACAGAAGAAGGCAGTAAGGAGACCTCTTCCCTCTAGTACTGCAATTGAATTTTTCTCCTTGAAGGAGCTCATTATTATGATATATCTCTGGCATATCTTCATTTTCCAAGATGTGGAAGGTAAGGCTGTTAAGGAATAACAGTCATATTCAGATAGTGTTAAGTGTAGCAGTCATTAATAAAAGCAAGATCCCAAATGTAATCTCCAAATGTAACTGGTAGGCTGAAATTCTTCTTAGAATTGCAAAGCTAGCTACTTGCAATCTATGACAGGAGCTCACATTGGGAGGCCATTTAATATATATAATTTTGAAACAGACAAAACAATTTATCTCCAGATGCTTGCATGAAGATAACGTATTACATTGTGTGTCCATGGATACCTCGAAAGAATGGATGAAGCAAACAATCCAAGCGTTAGAAATGTCTGGAGCTTTGTAATCATTT
Organism: Okamejei kenojei; assembly: GCA_035221665.1. NCBI lineage: Eukaryota > Metazoa > Chordata > Chondrichthyes > Rajiformes > Rajidae > Okamejei > Okamejei kenojei. Next base: position 87,055,226 of record CM069132.1, on the reverse strand, counting down.
TGCACCATCTTAACAACGGATTTAATGGATAAAGGGCACTTTGTGTTTGTTTTTGTAAACCTGCATCTGCAGTTCCTTGTTTCTACATTCTATTAAAAAGGAGACACCAGAGAGCTGTTGGGATCTTGAAACACAGCAGGTCAGGCAACATCTGTGGAACCGATCTCTGCTCTTTCATCTGTTCTTTGGATCACCAATTTTCTGTTGGACCTTGGACTTTTAGGTGTCTGCTTTTCATTGTTTCATAGAGAAATACCATACAGAATCAGGCCCTTCAGCTGTCAAATCCATGCTAACCATCGGATACGGTTTTATACTAATCCTACCCCCAACCTTTTTATCTTTCTTGCATTCTCATCAATTTTGAATGAATTAATTAATAAGTTTATTGGCCAAGTATTCACATACAAGGAATTTACCTTGGTGCTCGTGGCCACTACTCATGGAAAAAAGCAGTTTTTATGTCTGGCAGTGGCAGCTTTGAAAGTCCGGAGTCGCCTTCCAGAGGGAAGTGATTGAAATAGTTTGTGGCCAGGGTGAGAGGAGTCAGAGATGATTTTACCTGCTCGCCTACTGGCCCTTGCAGTGTACAGTTCATCAATGGAAGGAAGGTTGCAGCCAATAACCTTCTCAGCTAATCAGATGAGTTGCTGTAGCCTCCAGATGACCTGCTTGGTGGCTAAGCCAAACCAAACATTGATGGCGAACGTGAGGACAGACTCTACGATGGCCATATAGAATTGGACCATTATTGCCTGTGGCAGATTGTGTTGCCTCAGCTGCTGCAGGAAGTACATCCTCTGTTGTGCCTTTTTGACTGTGGAGTCAATGGTAACCCCCCCCATTTAAAGTCCTTGGAGATGATGGTTCCCAGGAACTTAAAAGACTCCACAGATGTGACTGTGGTGTTGTTGATGGTGAGTGGGGTGAGAGGAGGGGGAGCGCTCCTAAAGACTACTATCAATTCCACTGTCTTAAGAGCATTGAGCTCCAGGTTGTTGCGATGGCACCAGGCCACCTGCTGTATCACTTCCTGTCTGTAGGAAGATTCTTCCCTATCCTGGATCAGTCCATTCAGGGTTGTGTCATCCACAAAACTTGAGAAGCTTGACAGAGGAGTCAGTGGAGATGCAGTCATTGGTGTAGAGAGAGTAGAGGATAGGGGAGAATACGCATCCTTGCAGTGCTCCTATGATGAGGGTTTGCGGGTCCGAGATGTGTTTTCCCAGCCTCACATGCTGCTTCCTGTCTGTCAGGAGGCTGGTGATCCACCAACAGAGGGGTTCAGGCACAGTCAACTCGGAAAGTTTGGACTGTAGTAGCTCTGGCACAATGGTGTTGAATGCAGAGCTAAAATCAACAAACAAAAATTCCTCACATAGGTCCCCTGGCGGTCTAGGTACTGGAGGATGAAGTGCAGGCCCAGGTTGATTGCGTCATCCACAGATCTATTGGCCCGATGTGCAAACTGCAGAGAGTCCAGCAGGGGGTTCGTGATATTTTTCAGCTTGGCCAGCACAAGCCTTTCAAGGGTCTTCATGACTACAGAGGTCAGTGCAACAGGATTCATTAAGACCAGTAATCCTTGCCTTTTTGGGTACAGGAACAATAGTGGTGACTTTGAAGCAGGCAGGAACAGTACAAGTTTGCAGGGACTGGTTAAAAATGTCTGTGTAGACCGGTGCCAGTTGTTCGGCACAGAGCTTGAGAGTAATGGGGGAAACATAGTCCGGTCCTGGAGATTTCTGGCTCTTCTGTCTTCTGAACAGCCTCTACACCTTTTGCGCATTTGCGCAGATTATACCAGTCATCTGCACATTAAGGGGCATTTACAGTTGCTTTTATTACTCCATTACTAACCTGCCTGATTTGGGGATGTGGAGAAAACCAGAGCAGCTGGATAAAACTGCCTAGTCACAGGCAGAAGAAGCAAAATCCACATGGACAGGGCCTGTGATCAAGATTAAAAATGTCACTGGAACTGTGAAACAGAAGCTCTAACAGTTATGCCACTGTGCCACCTTTGAAGCCTAATGGAATTTCCAAACTATGAAAGACTTATAGGGATTGTGGTTAATTTGTTCCTAGATTTTAATACATAGAACCATACAGCACTAGAATAGGCCTTTCAGTCCACAATACCTGTGCTTAAATGATGCCAAAATCAACACATATCTAACGGCACATAACCCATATCCCTCCATTCTCTAAATATCCACAGACCTAACCAACAGTCTCTTAAGGTGCCATGTATCTACTTCAACCACCACCCCTGACTGAGCAATCTAGGCACTCACCACCCTCTGTATCACTCCCATACATCTCATTTAAACTCCATCCCTCTCATCTTAAATCACTGCCTTCTATATTTATTTTTCCATCCTCGGAGAAAGATTCTGACTGTCTTGCTGGAAGTCTCCTCGGACTGTCGTGAGCCCCACCGTGGGACGTGGACTTAACATCGGAGCGGATCCCTTGCCTGGGATCGCTTCCACCACGACCACTGTGGACTTTAACATCAAGGGCTCGCTGTCTCGGGTGATGCCGGGAGCTCGAACTTCGCAGAAGGCATGACTAGCCCCAACGCGAGGTTCGATCGCCCAGCGCGGGGAGCTGACATCCCCCCCCCCCGATGCGGGAGCGGATCACCTCGACGCGGAAGGCCCGAACACCGCCGGCTACGGGAGTGAAGATCATCCCGTCAATGGGGGTTCGAGGCCCACGACCAAGGAACAGCTAGGGAAAGGATGAACTTTATTTCACCTTCCACCACAGTGTGTAGGAGTCACTGTGGTGGATTTTCATGTAAAAATGTGTTTTGATTGTTCTGTTTCCAAGATGGCTGCCGGAAGGGAGGGTGAACGCTGGTGCGATTAGCTGCCGCTGCTCTCTCTTTGAATTGTGTATTGTTGATGTTCCTACTACTTCTTTTTTGTTTCATTTTGTTTTTATGTTTGTAATTTGCTTGTTTTAATCTGTAAGGTGACCTTGAGAGTCCTGAAAGGCACCCATAAATAAAATGTACTATTATTATTACCCTATCTATACCTCTCATAATTTGATATATTTCTATCCTGGTGTTCCAGAGAAAACCGTACAAGTCTGTCCAACATGTAGCAAATAACCCCTAATCCAGACATTATTCTGGTGAACCTACTCTACATCCTTTCCAAAGCCTCCACATCCTTCTAGCAATAGGGTGATTAAAACTCCAAATGGGGCCTAACCAAAGTCCTCTAAAGCTGCATCATGACTTCCTGACTCTTTTTCTTAATGCTCCGACCTACGAATGCCACCATACCATATGCTTTATTTACCACTCTATCTACTTATGTTGCCATTTCCAGGAAGTTATGGACCCCAACATCCCTCTGTTCATTCTCATCATAGCTTTCCCAGTACTTATGGGTAGAAAAGCCAAGAATCTCCCAAAAGTTATTAGCTATGGTAGACTTCACGCCTGTATGGGCATTGTGGATACACTGCATTTTCTGTTGGTTGGGGGCCATCACGTTGTGCCTGAGAATAGTTACCCTTATGGGGTTCATGACACTGTCAACATTATTGATGCTTTGCTTTGGAGCCAGGCTCTGATAAGAGTAGATTAAGTATCTTTCAGTCAAATCTCTATTTCTCTTTGTGTTGGAAAGAAAGGCATCCTGTGTTCTCACGCTCAGACTTTAATGCAATCTGACAGATACCAGTGCCTGAATTGTGTCTTGGGCTTGGTTCGCTGACCAAATGGTATGTTGAATATAACAAAGTCAAGTTCCAAGTGTTTTGACATACTGAGGATTTCCCTACTCCGTCCCAAACAATTCTGCGTTTCCACAGAGTTGTATCCTTTCCAACATTGGCATTGAAGTAGATCAATTTTCTCCTTCACAGAAAGAGGCAGGTGTGTTTTCTTTGGTTGGAACAAAGGTTTTCTTTGACCCCAGTAGCAATAATAACTGTTGTGAGTTTGTTCTGTTTTACAGTGAGTTGTATGGTCATGAAATATTCACATAACCCAACGGGAGAAATGACCGAGAACTCATATCAGCTCGTAGTTCACTAGCAAAACCTGCTTCGTGAAAACTGTGTTCCCCTTTGAGTTTGTCCTCCTTTATGCACCCATCACTATATTCTTTAACCTGTCTTTTTTTTCCTCCGTCAGGGAAGCATCGTCAATTTCAAGATGTCCGAGATGCTGAATTGTGAAAGCAAAGCAGCATTCAGGTCTGTGGCTGTTGGTTTGTTTGGAGCTGCCATGATTAATCTACAACAGTCTAGGTTTTTTATTGGTTTCTATTAAATAATTGTGACACCCCATTCTCTTGCGCACATACAAATGTGCATTAACTTGCTTGTTAATGTTCTCCATTAGCTTTTGTTGACTGCCTTTGTCAGAACAATAATTCACGAAATAACTGGACATGCTAAAACAGGGATCAAATTCTACAAATCAAATGGGTGTTATTTCTCCATAATATCCAGCTCCTAGTCTGAAATCAATTGTGCATGGAAAATAAATTATCTTCTACAAAATACTTTCAAGTTCCTTCACTGTTGTATACCCATGTAATTTGCCATTTATGTAAAAACCATCCATGGCTTCCACTTGCTATTTCAAATAATTGGGCCAGACCACAAATGAATAACACAGTCCAGCAAGATGTGGCAATTACTCATTACCCTCAAACTTGCAAATTGCAAGATAATTTCATCCATTCTACTAGGGCAGGCAGCATCTCTGGAGAATATATGTAGGTGACATTTTGGGTCAGAATCCTTCTTCAATCATTTAGAGGACTTCTTCAAAGTAGGCATACCCTGAGGAGATTTCTCAGTGAAGCTGTAAAAAATGGTCCCGACCAAAATGCTGGCTATCAAGTCTGAAGAAGGGTTCTGACACAAAATGTCCCCTATCCATGTTCTCCAGGGATGTTGCCTGACCCTCTGAGTTACTACAGCACTTTTTTTTTGGAAACGAGCATGTGTAGTTCCTCGTGTCTACATTCCACCATTCCAAAGTTGGTTTTGCAATATTGGACACTTTATCCATCATATTCCTGAAATTATAGCATTACAGCAATAATTCATTGATTTCTCATGAGTTTGTGGCTTCTCACTAATTCACATGGAATGTTAACGTCTTGCTGTTTAATGTTTTTGTTGAAACTATGGATGCTATTTTAGTAGTAAATGTTCAATGCCAACAAACTGTTGTAACATAATAAGTTGTGAAACAATTTAAAATAATAATAAATACAAGGCATAGGACGAATAGAAAACAAATATCCAATATGCATGAAACTTCATGTTGTGTGTTTTCCCTGGGTAAATTGTCAACCTTTGTTTGGTATGATGTTATCCAGTTGGAATTTGCGGTCTGAAGAAGGGTCTTGACCCGAAATGTCACAATTTCCTTCTCTCCAGAGATGCTGCCTGTCCCACTAAGTTATTCCAGCATTTTGTGTCTATCTTTGGAAAGCACTTGATGGGCTTGCGCTAGTGCAGATAATCAATAATGACCCATTTACTGTATGCTCTTCAGAAGTTCTGAATCGGCATTGTGTTAAAGTACTGTACATTTAAAAGAAAACACTAGCTAGAATAAACATAATTATGACGCAGTGAAAACACACCACTGTTGTGTTCTCCAGGGATATATTGTTGAATCTTTGCAGCAACATGATACAGACACGATATGAATCTTTTAGGATTAATATCATCATTTGAAAAACAGTCCCTAAATTCAGAAAATAATTTTACATCTCCTGAAGGAGAATGTACTTCTGCATAAGCCTTCATAGATTCAACTTGATATTCTGTCAATATGATCTATCTACAAACAAATCTTAGTGTCTACCTAAAACTAAACAAATATAGCCGGATTGTGTATTGGTAAGAAGTATGGGATGTATCTCAGCACTAAGCACTTCCTCATAAAAATTAAACTGTTACAAAGAATTACATATTAACTTTAATAACCTAAATCTGCCACAGACCAACAAGCTGCCTCCGCTCATCATTTGACTGTCCACTAAACCCACTCCTATGAGGAGCTTGCCCTCAGCATAAGTATTCTCCAGGAAAATTAGTACTCTATGCAAAAGAGGTGCAATTAAAAGTCAACCAATAGTATATAGCAAGTGTTGTTAACTGTTTTATTTTGCAAGCTGATTAGATCACGTTCGTGTTTTGGTTTATTATTGTCATGTGTATAGTGAAATGCTTTGTTTTACAGGTTGTCTGATCAAATCAGGTAATACTTTACATGAATACGATCAAGGCAAACTTGTACAATACGTAGAGCAAAGGGAAATATACCAGTGCATAATCAACATTATAAATCAGCAGTTCTAGAGTCAAAGTTCAATGTCTGCAATGAAATAGAGTAGAATTTGACTCTCTCCTATCTTTTGGAAAGACTGTAAAGAAGTGGTGGCATGACAGCACCAGAGACCCTGATTCAATCCTGACAATGGGTGATGTCTGCATGGAGTTTGTACATTCTCCCTGAGACCTGCATAGGTTTTCTCCGGGCGCTCCGGTTTCCTCCTACACTCCAAAGACGTACATTTATAAGTTAATTGCCTTGGTATAATTGCAGATTGTCACAAGTGTGTGTAGGACAGCGTTAGTGTGCGGGGATTGCTGGTCGGCACGGACTCTGCATTGTATCTCTAAACTAAGCTAAGCTGACAGGAAGATACTGTTTCAGAGTTTGGTGGTCCGGGCTTTCAAGCTTTTGTATCTTCTGTCGAACAGATGCGAGGAGAATGAGGAATTAACAAGAATGCAAGGTCTTTGATTATGTTAGCTGCTTTCCCAAGGCAGCATAAAGTGTAGATGGAGTCAATGGTGGGTGACAAATCTATGTGACACACAGTGCTGCATCTGCAGTTTCTTGGGGTCTTGGGCTGTTTGCAAACCATGCTGTGATGCAACCTGGCAACATGTTTTCTATGGTGTATCTGTGGAGGTTCATAAGAGTCACTGGAGACATGCTGAATTTCTTCAGTCTCCCCAGGAATTAGAGGCATTGGTGTGCCTTCCTGGCAGTTGCTTCAATGTGGTTGGTCCACGACAGATTGTTAATAATATTTGCGCCAAGAAACTTGAAGCTCTCAACTATTTCCACATTTGCACAATTGATGCTGACTGGGGAATATACTCTACCATACTTCCGGAAGCTAATAATTAGCTCCTTCATCTTGCTGACATTGAGGAAGAAACTGAGTTGAGTTGAATTTAATTAATGGTTGCGCCTCCCGAGGTAGTGAAACGTTTTTGTGTGCTGATCAGTAAATATACAGTTACAATTGAGCCATCCACAGTGTACAGATAAAAAAAATTGCCTTGAGTAGAGATTTAAAAGAGTGGAGCGATTGGAATGTGTGATTGCAGATCCGCTTCTGTGATGAGCACACAGAGTTGCTTAGGTTGGGCGCCATTTTGAATCACAAGATGTTGTCTTGACACCATATCTCCTTGTCTATTTCCTTTCTGTACTTCGTCTCATAATTGTTTGTAAATCATCCTAGAACATGGTATAATCTGCAATTAGACTAAAGAAGGATTCTGACCTGCAATGCCACCTATCCATGTTCTAGGATGGTTTACAAACAATTATGAGACAGAGTGCAGAAAGGAGATTGACGACTTCATATGGTGTCAGGACAACATCTTTTCATTAATTCTGTATTCTCAGATATTTCTTGTTCGTCTTATCAAGAATTTTTGAGGATGAGGATGTTCTTGTATCCTCTCCCTCCCACTAGCAGCTGATAGTTATTCATTATCTTGCATTTTATCAAGGTTTCTATTGCCATTTTTGTCATTTACGTAAAGCTCTGAGTTCCTGGCTTTCCTCTGTTTCGGCTTAAATTTTGAAATTAAATTTTCCTGAACCATTCTTCTATTTTTTTTTAATATCCAGACACCTGTGCCTCTGGTATCTTGATCAACTCTGTTGATTTTCCACAAACGCAGATAACATTTTGCTTAAGTGACATGACAGATTTCATTTTTGATTCCCAACTTAAGTTAAAAGATCTTACTTTGTTTCTTCTCTACTAATTCCTTCTTTCTTTGTCCTTTCCAAGCCCCACCCTTTCTAGACTGTCTTTTTGAATGGGCTGTTGACCATTGATATGTTGATGATGCCATTAAAAAAAATTGAAACAACGCATTAGTCCAGTTCTATAATGTCTAAAGATACATTGTGTTAATTATGGTACCAGAGTTAAAATATCCCCCTCAAAGTTGCTGATTTATTTTTGCTCTATGAATCAATCTGAATTGTATCAGATTGAGCTACTAGAAACTTGGTATTTAAAAATTTTCATCAGCAAACCATTTGCCAAGAGATTTTGTGCCAGTTTGTACAAAACAAAATACCAGGTAAGAGTTAGATTCAAAAACACTATATTGAGTGTTGGTTGATGGTTTCAACACTTTTGAATCTCCAGATAAATTATTTTGTCATTCCAGCATTTGATTACTTGTTTTACTACACATCAGGTTGGAACAGTGCTCATAAATAGTAGTTTTCTTTTCACCCTTAAAATGTTATTCGTCTGCTTGGACTTCTGCACAATTTAACTACTAGTCCATAGCAAAGTATTGCTTCACAAGGAGTAATTAGAATGAGACATTGGAGGGAAATTGTAAGCTCTTCCCTGACTCCAGACATTTTTAATGACAATGTGAATCAATAGTAGATAAAAGAGAGGATCTTTTAGCAAATTTCAACCGCTTCTATAGTTAACCAACCAAACCATCTAAAAGCATTCATGAATTATTAACTAATGGCAGGCAGATTAATTGTTTCCAATAAACAAATTAAGATGTACTTCAGAATTATTTAGTAGGATAAAGATTATTCTGTATGATTAATTTCTCTTTGTTTTAATTGTATGTTTCAGTGCTAAATCCTGTCAACATCAATTTTTGTGCAGTCATAAAACTACAGACGTTCATATGGACACTTTAAATTACTCTTGATTTGAAAGAGGCCTCCTTTACATGGACAAGATCAAGCATTAGACTATGCAACTGTTTATCCAAACAGTTATTGCAAGGATGTTGCCAGGTGTGAGCTATACGGAGAGGTTGAGTAGGCTGGGTCTCATGGAGCACAGAAGGATGAGGGGAGATCGTGTGGTATACAAAATAATGAGAGGAATAGATCGGGTAGATGCATAGAGTCTTTTACCCAGAGTAGAGGAATCGAGGACCAAAGTACATAGGTTCAAGGTGAAGTGGAAAAGATTTAATAGGAATCCGAGAGGTAACTTTTTCACACAGTGGGTGTCTGGAACAAGCTGCCAGAGGAGGTAGTTGAGGTTGGGACTATCCCATCGCTTACGAAACAGTTGGATAGGAACATGGATTGGACAGGTTTGGAGGGATATGGACCAAGCACAGGCAAGTGGGACAAGGGTAGCTGGGACATTGTTGGCCGGTTTGGGCGAGTTGGGACGAAGGGCCTGTTTCCACACTGTATTAATATTTAACTCTATGACTCGATGACTTGCGCTCAGTCTGCCTAGGCCTGCTGGATTTCTTGGTTGTGAAACTTTTTTTTAAATCATATTTTTATTAGAAGCATATACATATCATAATCAAAACATATTTTGTTTATCAATTACATATTGTTAATAGTTGGGATCCCAGCTATCAAAATAGTTGGGGTCCTCCTTTATCAATTACATATTAACACAGCTTCTATTTGTTTATTTTTTTTATAGATAGAAAGAAAGGGAAAAAAAAACGATTTAAAAAATAGAATAAATTACCAATAATACAACTTTGGAGATAGGTCCATAGATTATAAAATGTAACTATTCATCTAATCCTGGGTTCAAGTTTCAGTCAGGCTTCCGTGCCGGACAAATTTACCCTTTCAGAAAATTAATAAATGGAGACCATAGTCTTGCAAATAATTCTGGTTTGTCAATTAAGACAAGTCTAGTTCTTTCCAAATGTAAGGTCTCTGACATCTCCATAATCCACATTTTGTGGGGGCTGTTGGGTGTTTCCAAAATTTTAATATTAATTTTTTCCCAGTTATTACACTATAATCAAGGAAGTTTCTTTGGCTTGTTGTAAGTTTTAGGCTTTGTTATGATATTCCTAATATTATTAGTTTTGAGTCGGGATCCAATTGGATATTAACAACTTCAGAAATTATTCTAAAAATATCCGTCCAGAATTTTTTTTATATATACAATTTACAAAAGTATGAGTTAAATTAGCATCTATTGACATTTATCACAGATAGGGGAGATATGTGGAAATGTTCTATTTAATTTTGTTTTAGAGTAATCCAGTCTATGTAGTACTTTAAATTGTATTAAAGAATGTCTGGCTTTTAACGAGCATTGATGTACATGTTGTAGACTTTTGTCCCAAATATCTTTCATTATAGGTTGATCATTTTCCCATGCTTGTCTATATAATTCCATCGACGGGACCTCACTATCTAAAAGAGTATTATAAATGTGAGATATTAATTTATCTCTATTAGGATGTTTATTCAAACATTCATCAAGAGTCTCTGGCTCTCTAGTTCTATATTCCTGTGCGTGTGATTTAACATAATCTCTAAATAGTAAATATCTAAAAAAATTACTTGAATGTAGTCCATAATTCTGTTGTAACTCCTGAAATGAAAGAAAAATACCTTTTCTATAAAGATGTCCCACCTTTTTAATTCCATAATTCCCTCTATGGCAATAATGTCCTTCCTCAGATTTGGAGACCAGAACTGTACGCAATACTCCAGGTGTGGTCTCAACAAGACCCTATACAACTGAAGTAGAACCTCCCTGCTCCTATACTCAAATCCTTTTGCTATGAAAGCTAAACATACCATTCGCTTTCTTCACTGCCTGCTGCACCTGCATGCCTACTTTCAATGACTGGTGTACCATGACACCCAGGTCGCGCTGCATCTCCCCTTTCCCTAATCGGCCACCATTTAGATTAGAAGTGTTTTCCAATACTGAATATTCTTATGAAGTTTATTAAGTAAAGGCAGAAAATTTAATTTAAATTAAGAAGTATATTTCTTAGTCACATAAATTCCAAGATATTTAAATTTTTCATTGAATATTTTAAAAGGAGAATGTTGCAATGTATGTAAGTTAAGTTCTGTTATAGGCATAATTTCACTTTTGTTCCAATTAATTCTATATCCCGAAAATGAGCCAAATTGAGTTATAAGATTGGAATGCTGGTTTCTGGGTTTGTGATGTATATTAATACATCATCCGCATATAAAGACATTTTATTAACTGTATCTTTAATATTATACCCATATATTTCTGGGTGGACTCTAACACTTTCTGCTGATGGTTCAATAGCAAGGGCGAATAATAACGGGGATAGCGGGTATCCTTGTCTACAACCTCTAGATAAATTAAATTTAGGTGATAACATTTGGTTTGTCAATATTCTAGCTGTTGCGTTAGCATATAAAAGCTTAACCCATGTGCAGAACTTCTCGCCCAGTTGAAATGTTTCCATCACCGAAAATAAATAGGGCCATACCACCTGATCAAATGCTTTTTCAGCGTCTGTAGAGAAGGTACACTGTAGAGAAGGTCTGTAGAGAATGGTCTGTCACGATCACTAGAGAGCGAGCTAGGGGCGTGTGGGTTACAATTATACTAACTGGTGGGGGAGTGGTTAGCATGGACATCGTTACTATCAATTAAAGGTGTATACACATATCATCTACAGCGTCTAGCGAGATGACTGCTAAATCTACATTAGCTATTCTATTTGAATATATAATATTAAATAATCATATCAGTTTATGAAATGAATAACGTTTTGAAAGAAAACCTGTTTGATCGGGGTGTATTAATTTATGAATCACTAAACTTAATCTATGGGCTAGAATTTTGGTTAATATTTTCTGATCAGTGTTTAAGAGAGCAATTGCTCTATTTTAACTTGGGTCCTCAAGGTCCTTATCCGTTTTTGCTATAAGTGTTATTGTTGATTCGTTTCCGGCAGTTTCTGTTGAGTAAAGGCGTAATTATATAATGTCTGTAGGCGTGGAGAAATCAGGTAATAATATTTTTAATAAAATTCAGTGCTTAAGCCATCAGGGCCTGCAGCCTTTCCATTTTTTAAAGATCTAATAGACTCTTCGATATATTTTATTGATATTTCAGCACCTAATAATTCCTTCTCTTTCAGATCTAAACCGGCAAGATTACATTTCTGTAAAAATGATTCAATTCTTGCAGAACGCTCTATCGTTTTGGTTGAGTAAAGTGTTTGATAATATTGTGAACATCTGTCATTGATTTCCTTGGGCAATGTTAGTATTTCTCCCATATCTGACCTAATTTTATAATTTGTTTTTCCCCATCCAGTTTTCGGAGTTGACGGCCTAATAGTTTTTGTGGTTTATCACCAAATTCAAAGTGTAATTGTTTAGTATGTTGATAAAGTTTTATGATTTGATCTGAATATATTTGGTTTAACTTATATTTAAGCGCAGCTATTTTTTTACTCTGGATTTTTAACTTAAGTATTGTGGGGTTTTTTAAAAATATATAAATTATGATGTTTTTATATGATTTACCATGATTTTATATATATGATATTTGAGATGCAATGCATTTTTAATGTAATGTTGCCCCTTGTCTGGACCTTGAGTCCGTAATAAAGTTATTATTATTATTATCCGGTAAACTAGGAACAATTTACAATTTTTACCAAAGCCAAGAACCAACAAACCCACATGTCTTTGGAGTGTGGGAGGAAACCGGCGCACCTGGGGGGAAACCCATGTGGTCACAGGGAGAACACACAAACTCCGTACAGACAGCACCCATAGTCAGGATCGAATTTGGTTCTCTGGCGCTGTAAGACAGCAACTCTGGTGCTGCGCTACCGTGCTGCCCTGCTGGAAAGATTGTGGTGTAGTTGGTTTCAGGGATGTGACTAGTGGCAAAGCAGGCTGTTCATCAGCACTTCAGTAACGTTGTTTTTGCCATTTCCCAACCTGCCAGTGAGCTACTTACCTGACACATGATTCATGTTTTACTAATAATACAACTTCATAGGTTAGTTTAATAATCTTGGTAATGGAACATTTTTTTTTTATTCGTGGTTTTATTATTAGAACCTCAGGACGATTTACTACATTTGATTATCGAATGCCGCTTCCTGCATTGATGCGCACTGTAATTCAAGTGGTCAGAGTTAATTTGTCCTAAGCATTTACAACTGCTATACAAGTTAGGTTTGAGTTTTACAACCTGCTTGTGTATTGATGCTTTGCACTATCAAAAGGTAAGCACTGTCAACTATGAAGGCAATTTGTCAGCCTTGAATTTGCAGGCAGTGGCAAATCAATGCCACTTGCTAATAGGATTGCTAACATTCTCACTCCCAAATAAGGGGCAAAATGTGTCATGCCATGGCGGTGGGGGCATGGTGCAGGCCCAGGATGAAGTGGCTGAGGGGGCTGGCAGCTAGAAGATGGTAACAAGAACCTTTTTTTAAAGAGAGAGAGAAGGAAAAAACAACAACCCTGAATAGGTAAACAAATCCAATATATGAACCATGTATACATATCTTCAGTGTTATATATGAAATGTAACAACTAATTATAACAAAGCATAATATGGTTAAATAATCTGACTATCAGTCAGACATGAAATAACACCAAATAACCCTATCAGTATGTGCCTATAGAGTAGACATATAATCGCTGCAAAAGAGGAAATGAGGGGGGATTCACCAAGTCTACTCTTTCCATGGATATTTCTTGCTGCTCTCGATTGGTTCAAGCAGTCCTTCGTACAACTGATGCGCATAAGGGGGCCTGTGATTGGATGACAGGTGAATCACTCGTGCATGGTGTCAACTGCACATGCAACATGCACACAAGCTGTTGTATCAGATCTAGGATCTGTCTGTAAGCATGCCCTCTGGTGATTACAGAGTAGTAGCAGTCAAATACAGACACGGGCGGTCCCGTATGGTACAAACATATTTAGCCCAATATACAATAGACAATAGACAATGGGTGCAGGAGTAGGCCATTCAGCCCTTCGAGCCAGCACTGCCACTCAATGTGATCATGGCTGATCATCCCCAATCAGTACCCTGTTCCTGCCTTCTCCCCATATCACCTGACTCCACTATCTTTAAGAGCCCTATCTAGCTCTATCTTGAAAGTATCCAGAGAACTGGCCTCCACTGCCCTCTGAGGCAGATAATTCCACAGACACAACTCTCTGTTACGTAAAAGTGTTTCCTCGTCTCAGTTCTAAATGGCTTAACCCTTATTCTTAAACTGTGGCCCCTGGTTCTGGACTCCCCCAACATCGGGAACATGCTTCCTGCCTCTAGTGTGTGCAAACCCTTAAAAATCTTATATGTTTCAAAAGACAATAGGTGCAGTAGTAGGTCATTTGGCCCTCCGAGCCAGCACTGCCATTCAATGTGATCATGGCTGATCATCCCCAATCTGTACCCCGTTCCTGCCTTCTCCCCATATCCCCTGATTCCGCTATTTTTAAGAGCCCTTTCCAGCTCTCTCTTGAAAGCATTCAGAGAACCTGTCTCTACCACCCTCTGAGGCAGAGAATTCCACAGACTTACTACTCTGTGTGAGAAAAAGTGTTTCCTTGTCTCCGTTCTAAAGGATAATCCGAGGATAACGAGGGATAAAATTGGACCATTAGAGAACCAGAATGGACAGCTATCTGCAGAGCCAAAAGAGATGGGGGAGATATTGAACAATTTCTTTTCTTCGGTATTCACCAAGGAGAAGGATATTGAACTCTGTGAGTTAAGGGGAAAAAGTAGAGTAGCTATGGAAACTATGAGATTCAAAGAGGAGGAAGTACTGACACTTTTGAAAAATATAAAAGTGGATAAGTCTCCAGGTCCTGACAGGATATTCCCTAGGACATTGAGGGAAGTTAGTGTAGAAATAGCAGGAGCTATGACAGAAATATTTCAAATGTCATTAGAAACGGGAATAGTGCCGGAGGATTGGCGTACTGCGCATGTTGTTCCATTGTTTAAAAAGGGTTCAAAGAATAAACCTAGCAATTATAGTCCTATTAGTTTGACGTCAGTGGTGGGCAAATTAATGGAAAGGATACTTAGAGATAATATATATAAGCATCTGGATAAACAGGGTCTGATCAGGAACAGTCAACATGGATTTGTGCCTGGAAGGTCATGTTTGATAAACCTTCTTGAATTTTTTGAAGCGGTAACTAGGGAAATTGATGAGAGTAAAGCAGTGGATGTTGTCTATATGGATTTCAGTAAGGCCTTTGACAAGGTTCCCCATGGAAGGTTGGTTAAGAAGGTTCCAATCTTTGGGTGTTAATGGCGGAGTAGCAAGATGGATTCAACAGTGGCTGAATGGGAGATGTCAGAGAGTAATGGTGGATGGCTGTTTGTCAGGTTGGAAGCCGGTGACCAGTGGGGTGCCTCAGGGATCTGTGTTGGGTCCACTGTTGTTTGTCATGTACATCAATGATCTGGATGATGGGGTGGAAAATTGGATAAGTAAGTATGCAGATGATACTAAGATAGGTGGTGTTGTGGATAATGAAGTAGATTTTCAAAGTCTACAGAGAGATTTGGGCCATTTTGAAAAGTGGGCTGAAAGATGGCAGATGGAGTTTAATGCTGTTAAGTGTGAAGTGCTACATCTTGGCAGGACAAATCAAAATAGGAATTACATGGTAAATGGTAGGGAATTGAGGAATGCTGTTGAACAGAGGGATCTAGGAATAACTGTGCATAGTTCCCTGAAGGTAGAATCGCATGTAGATAGAGTGGTAAAGAAAGCCTTTGGTGCGCTGGCCTTTATAAATCAGAGCATTGAATATAGGAGTAGGGAAGCAATGTTAAAATTGTACAAGGCATTGGTAAGACCAATTCTGGAGTATGGTGTACAATTTTGGTCGCCTAGTTATAGGAAGGATGTCAACAAAATAGAGAGAGTACAGAGGAGATTTACTAGAATGTTGCCAGGGTTCCAGCAACTATGTTACAGAGAAAGGTTGAACAAGTTAGGTCTTTATTCTTTGGAGCACAGAAGGTTAAGGGGGGACTTGATTGAGGTCTTTAAAATGATGAAAGGGATAGACAGAGTTGACGTGGATACGTTTTTCCCATTGAGGGTAGGGAAGATTCAAACAAGAGGGCATGACATGAGAATTAAGGGACAGAAGTTTCGGGGTAACGTGAGGGGGAACTTCTTTATTCAGTGGGTGGTGGCTGTGTGGAATGAGCTTCCAGCAGAAGTGGTGGAGGCAGGATCGATTTTAACATTTAAGACTAAAGTGGATAGCTATATGGACGTGAAGGGAATGGAGGGGTATGGTCTGAGTGCAGGTAGATGGGACTAGGGGAAAACAAATGGTCGGCACGGACTGCATGGGCCGAGAGGGCCTGTTTCCGTGCTGTAATTGTTATATGGTTATATGGTTATAAATGGCTTACTCCTTATTCTTAAAATGTGGCCACTGTTTCTGAACTCCCCCAACATGGGGAACATGTTTCCTGCCGCTAGCGTGTCCAAGCCCTTAACAATCTTACATTTTCCAATGAGATTCCAGAGTGTACAGGCCCAGCTGCTCCATTCTCTCAGCATATAACAGTCCTGCCATCCCGTGAATTAACCTTGTAACCCTACGCTGCACTCCCTCAATAGCAAGAATGCCCTTCCTCAAATTAGGGGACCAAAACTGCACACAATACTCCAGGTGTGGTCTCACTTGGGCTCTGTACAACTGCAGAAGGACATCTTGGCTCCTATACTCGACTCCTCTTGTTATAAAGGCCAACATGCCATTCGCTTTCTTCTCTGCCTGCTGTACCTGCATGCTTACTTTCATAGACTGATGAACAAGGACCCACAGATCCTCTTGTACTTCCCCTTTTCCCAACTTGACGCCATTTAGATAGTAATCTGCCTTCCTGTTTTTGACACCAAAGTGGATAACCTCACATTTATCCACATTAAATTTTATCTGCCATGCATCTGCTCACTCCCCCAACCTGTCCAAGTCACCCTGCATTCTCATAGCATCCTCCTCACAGTTCACACTGCCACCCAGCTTTGTGTAAATACAGAATGTCCCGGCCAATACGGGACATTGGCTAACCTATCCTCAACCCCCCTCTCTCCTAAGTTTATGTTCATGTCACAGGAACAGAATCAAGCCATTTGTCTCATCACGTCCACTCCACCATTCAATCATGGCAAATCAATTTTCCCTCTCAACTGCAATGTCCTGCCTTCTCCCCATAACTTTTGACTGTTACTAATGAAGAACCGGGCAATCTCCGCTTTAAACAAATACTTGGCCTCCATAGCCACGTGTGGCAATTGCTAAATTTTCCTTGAACTGCGTCCTCTTATTGTCTTGTTTTCATACCTTAATGTTCCTTATCTATGTGTCTCCCTCTTCCGACTCTCAGTCTGACGAAGGGTCTCGACCCGAAACATCACCTATCCCTTCTCTCCAGAAATGCCGCCTGCCCCGCTGAGTTACTTTTGTGCCTATCTTCTAAGCAGCAAGAACTAGAGTCCTCATGATGCCCCTGTCCCAACTATATTACCCACAGTGCTGCTGGCACGCAGCGCGACTTTGGTTTCTAAGGCCGTAGTCGGGACAGAGGCCATGGCCAAAAGTCAGCTGGAGCCGTCACCATCGCCGAGCAGCTATTGCACGGCTCCCTGGTCACCTCCAACCTGAGTGTCCTGCGTGGCACCGCTGGCAGTCTCCGTGGCTGCGACAATGTCACCCTGATGGGCAACATCTGCATGTTCAAATACAGGACAAGGTTTGTCCCATATAGGACAAACTAATTTAGCCCAATATACGGGATATCCCAGTTAATACGGGATAGTTGGCAACCCTACTTGCTAATGACCTCTGTTATAAACTTCCCACAACCTAGCCAATCTAATTAAATAGTTTTACAGGCATTGTACCTGAATGCAAAATACACAATTTGATGTTTCTTTTAATATACATGGTGTTAAATAATGATTTGAGTATACAGACCTTCAAAACTGAAATGTTAAAAACAATATTTAAAAAATAAAAAGTACTTCAGTACCTTTAGTTTAGTTTATTTCTCGTGTACCGAGGTACAGTGAAAAGCTTTTGTTACGTGCAAACCAGTCAGTGGAAAGACCATACAATGTTACAATAGAGCTATCCATAGTGCACCGATCTATGATAAAGGGAATAACGTGTCGTGTAAGATAAAGCCCGTAAAGGCCACTATTTAAAATCCACTATTTTTAAATATAGTGTCATATCACAGATTACAATGAAAATGTATGTACTATTATTTTAAAAAATCATCTAGATTTTACATAGTTAACCTTAAAAATTTCTGAGTATTTTATAATGGGGCTGTTTTGCAACAGCTTAAATTCAAGTCAACGTGAAGGATTTTCCTTGATTGTAATACAGAGGGCTGTAAATTATGCTTTAGTTATTGTGCATTGGCTGAGGCTCTATAAGACACTGGTCAGGCTGCATTTGGAGTACTGTGAGCAGATTTGGGCCCCGTATCTGAGGAAAGATGTGCTGGCTCTGGAGAGGGTCCAGAGGAGGTTTACAAGAATGATTCCAGGAATGAGTGCGTTTTTGGTTCTGGTTCTGGTTGATTACTGCGCAAGCACCTCATCAGTGGTTATCTCGCGCAGGTCGGAATGAGTAGAGTAGCGATTAAATTTTGAAGTGGGCCTTTTTGACCAAGTTGAGGAGATCTAGTTGCTCAATCCCCTTTTTAAATGACATAACATCGGGAGCAGCACATGTGTTGGGTGGTAACATATTCCATTTCTTTATCGTCCTTGGGTAAAGGGAATAATTGGTCGCAAGGTTTATTGAAATCTAGCGTGTTCATGATGAGGGGACTGTTATTTCATCTTGTTTCATGGCAATTTGTGCTCTAGGATGACGGGAGATTTGATGGCGTGATTTTGTGAATCTCCTTAGTAAATTGCAATAAGGTTAGCATATGATGCGTGTTTGACAGCATTGGGCCTCTACACTGGAGTTTAGAAGGTTGAGGGGGGAACTCATTGAAACTTACAGAATAATGAAAGGCATAGATAGAGTGGATGTGGAAAGGATGTTTCCCTGGAGGGAGAGTCTAGGACCAGAATTAAGGAGGAGAGGAGTAACTTCTTTAGTCAGAGGGTAGGTAATCTGTGGAAATCATTTCCACAAAGGGCTGTGGCAGGCCAAGTCAGTGGATATTTTTAAGGCCAAGAGACAAATTCTTGATTAGAACGGGTGCCAAGGGTTATGGGGAGAAGACAGGAAAATGGGATTAGGAGGCAGAGATCAGCAATGATTGAATGGGTGAGTGGATTCGATGGGCCAAATAGCCTAATTCTACTAACACAGAATTCAAGAAAAGCACTTCTATCACGCGAAAGACCCTCTGCCTACATCCCTATAGCTCTGTAGTGTAGCAACACATTCTCATACAACATCAACTTTCCTTTGAAATCATTTGCCATTTACCAATTCTCAAGGTTAATTTGCAATTAGATATTAACCCTCCAGCACATCATTAAGATGGAATGTGAATACCCAGAGAGAATGTGCAAACTCCACACCAATGCAGAGAAGTTCGGGATTAAATCCATTAACCAGTTTATCAGCTGTACACCCTTTAGCGCCACAGTAAATGATTCCCAGCATCTTCAAAATTTTGACATTAGATGTTTAAAAATCCTGTTATCATACAGTAACAGCTGAACTGGGAATCAGTAATGATTGATAATTTCACCATA
The DNA here is from genome assembly GCA_035221665.1 of Okamejei kenojei. Classification (NCBI taxonomy): domain Eukaryota; kingdom Metazoa; phylum Chordata; class Chondrichthyes; order Rajiformes; family Rajidae; genus Okamejei; species Okamejei kenojei. The sequence goes on along the minus strand of CM069132.1, from coordinate 87,035,413 downwards.
ATTTCCAACACAAACCCTGGTGTAGTCAACGCTTTCTAGCTGATAATCCACCAAGAAAGGATGGACAGCCCATTCTAGAATCTGTCTGGTTTTCTTTTGGATGATTTGTTGAATAAAGGTAAACAATGTCAAGTCTGATTAGGCCAAATATCCTGTTTATCTGTTGTAACTTCCACGTATTTCAACAAATCTGGCAACTACAAAGCCTTGAGGGGGAACTTCTTTACTCAGAGGGTGGTGGCTGTGTGGAATGAGCTTCCAGCAGAAGTGGTGGAGGCAGGATCGATTTTAACATTTAAGAGTAAAGTGGATAGGTATATGGACGTGAAGGGAATGGAGGGGTATGGTCTGAGTGCAGGTAGATGGGACTAGGGGAAAACAAATGGTCGGCACGGACTGGAAGGGCCGAGAGGGCCTGTTTCCGTGCTGTAATTGTTATATGGTTATATGGTTATAATAAGTGCTAGCTCCTAACAAGGAGTCAAACCTGTTCTTGGTTTCCTGGTCCTCTAAAATATTCCAAATGGAATTTAAACTGGAGGTGGTGGAGGGAGGACTTAAGCCAGAAAGGGTTCTTGGGAAGAAAGTGCTACCTTAAATTTAGTTGCATCTGGTTGGGTAACTATTGTAGGGTGAAGACAATTCCATGCTTTAATTGTGCAGGGGAAGAATGAATTGCTGTACATATCTGTCTTGGTAGCTGGTATCTCAAATTGGGTCGAATGCCCTACCTGCTCCTAATTGGTTTAGGATTGGTGTAGGTTTTGTAATCTATGTCGAGCTGGCCATTTAACATTTTGTAAAGACAGGTCAAACTGTGATCTTCATGTCTGTCTTGGAGAGGGTTCCACCCCAGTGAATTCAGAAGTTTGGTGACACTCGCTTCTCTCTCATAGGTATTAGTAACAAATCGAGCTGCCTGTCTTTGGACACGGTCGATGGAAGAAATGTTTTTATTTGTGTATGGGTCCCATGCTGCAACCACGTAGTCTAAATGAGGTCTAACGAGGGTGAAGTATAGCTTCTCCTTGACAGAAGTTGAACAATGATGAAATTTGTGTCTCAGAAAATTTAGGACACCTGTTGCTTTCACCGTTGCATGATGAGCCTGACCATTCCAATGCAGATCGTTCTGCAATTTGATCCTAAGATGCTTGGTTCGTTTGGATTCTTCAAGGGTGGCACCAAGTATATTGTAAGATGTTTCAGCTGGATTCCTCTTTCTGATGACTCGCATGGTTTCACATTTGGAAGGGTTGAACTGCATGCCCCATTGTTGTGACCACTCAACCATAGTATCGAGATCCTTTTGGAGAGCTTCTTCATCATCAGCTGACTTAATTGGACGGTACAGCAAACAATCATCAGCGAATAGTCTAGTCGTACTTGTGACTTTTTCATGGATGTCATTTATGTAAAGCAAAAACAGATGTGGGTCAAGTACTGTGCCCTGAGGTGTTCTCTAGTATTTAATTTTTTTTTAGCTAATATATCCTTTGCAGCAAGTTGACTGATGGAAGGGTGTTATTCTGGCTGGAGGTCTGTGATCAGCAATGTTCTACAGGGAATCTGTGCTGGGAACCGCAGTTGTTTGTCATATATAGAAACAACTTGGACGTAAATATAGATGGGTTGATTGGTTGCTAAGTTTGAAAACTAAGCTAAAATTGATGGCGTATCAGACAGTGAGAAAGCCTGACAAATGATACAAAGGACATGGATCAGTTACAGATATACATGGAGAAATGACAGATATAACTCAATACAATCATGTATGAAGTGTTGCACTTTAGGAGGTCAAATGTAATGAGAAAGTACACCATTAATGGCAAAGTCTTTAACTGTAATGGCATACAAAAGGATCTTGGGGTCCAAATCCACAGCTTCCTGAATGTTGCAACCCGAATTGATAGAGTGGAAAAGAAGATGTACAGTTTGCTTGTTTTCATCAGTCAGAACATTGGGCATAGTAATTAGGAAGTTATGTTGCAGCCTTGTAAAACTTTGGTTAGGCTGCTTTTGGATATTGTCCCATTATAGGATGGATGTGGAGGCTTTGGAGAGGGTGCAGAAAAACTTAATTCATTGATTGGAGGCTGTTGGCTATAATGCAAAGTAGGGCAAGCTTGGATTGATTTTGCTGGAGCATCAGAGGCTGAATGGATACATGATCAAAGTATGTGACATCGATAGAATAAAGTCAGATCCTTGTTCACAAGGTAGGTATGTCAATGACTAGAGTTCATAATAATAAAGTGAGAAGAGCAAAGTTTAAAGGGGATTATATGCTTTGACCTACAAAGGTAAACATGCCATATGTCTTCTTCAACACCCTAAATACACATTTTGCACTTTTCAGGGAACTCTGAGTATGAACCCCAAGATTGCTCTGGTTAACAACATTCCTTAGTGCAATCTCACTTAGCTGTATATGCCCCACCCCTACTTTCCAGAATGCATCATCTTGCACTCATCGGTATTAAATTCCATTCATCATAAGATCAGCGTGGAGAACACTGCAATGCAAGAACAGTTTGAGATGAAGAAGGCTGAGGTGTTAGGGCTCTTGAAGTGCATGAAGATGGATAAATCCTCTGGATTTAATAGGGTGTATCACAAGTTATTGAAAGACACTAGAGAGAAAATTGCAAAAGTCTTGATGAAGATCTTAGCTACAAGCAAGCTCCCGGAGGACAGCAGAGGAGCTAATGTTGTTTCTTTATTTAAGGGTTTCGGTGGAAGGATAATATTTAGGCTGAAGGTGTAGGAATGAACTGCAAACACTGGTTTAAACCGTTATAATGTAAAACAGTTATAATGGGTGACTTCAATCTACATATAGATTGGGTGAATCAAATTGGCAGGGGTGCTGAGGAAGAGGATTTCGTGGAATGTATGCGGGATAGTTTTCTAAACCAACATGTAGAGGAACCAACGAGAGAGCAGGCTATTCTAGACTGGGGATTGAGTAATGAGGAAGGGTTAGTTAGCCGTCTTGTTGTGCGTGGCCCCTTGAGCAAGTGACAATAATACGGTTGAGTTCTTCATTAGGATGGAGAGTGACATTGTTAATTCAGAAACAAGGGTTCTGAACTTAAAGGTAACTTTGAGGGTATGAGACATGAATTGGCCAAGATAGACTGGCAATTGATTCTTAAAGGGTTGACGGTGGATATGCAATGGAAGGCATTTAAAGACTGCATGGATGAACTACAACAATTATTCATCCCAGTTTGGCAAAAGAATAAATCAGGGAAGGTAGTGCATCCATGGATATCAAGGGAAACCATGGATCGTATCAAAACAAAAGATGAAGCATACAAATTAGCCAGAAAAAGCAGCCTACCAGAGGACTGGGAGAAATTCATAGTCCAGCAGAGGAGGACAAAGGGCTTAATTAGGAAAGGGAAAATAGATTATGAAAGAAAACTGGCAGGGAAAATAAAAACTGACTGCAAATGTTTTTGCAGATATGTGAAGAGAAAGAGATTATTTAAAACAAATGTAGGTCCCTTGCAGTCAGAAACAGGTGAATGGGGAACAAGGACATGGCAGACCAATTGAATAACTACTTTGGTTCTGTCTTCAGTTAGGAAGACATAAATAATTTGCCGGAAATAGCAGGGGACCGGGGGTCAAATGGGATGGAGGAACTGAGTGAAATCCAGGTTAGCCAGGAAGTGGTGTTACGTAAATTGAATGGATTAAAGACTGATAAATCCCCAGGGCCAGATAGGCTGCAACACAGAGTACTTAAGGAAGTAGCCCCAGAAATAGTGGATGCATGAGTGATAAATTTTCAAAACTCTTTCGATTCTGGTGTAGTTCCTGAGGATTGGAGGGTAACTAATGTAACTGCACTTTATAAAAAGAGAGGGAGAGAGAAAACGGGGAATTACAGACCAGTTAGTCTAACATCGGTAGTGGGAAAAATGCTAGCGTTAGTTATTAAAGATATGATAGCAGCACATTTGGAAAGTGGTTAAATTATTGGACAAAGTCAGCAAGGATTTATGAAAGGTAAATCATGTCTGACGAATCTTATAGAATTTTTCAAGGATGTAACTAGTAGAGTGGATAAGGGAGAACCAATGGATGTGTTATATCTGGACTTTCAGAAGGCATTTGACAAGTTCCCACATAAGAGATTAGTATGCAAACTTAAAGCACACAGTATTGGGGGTTCAGTATTGATGTGGATAGAGAACTGGCTGGCAGACAGGAAGCAAAGAGTAGGAGTAAACGGGTCATTTTCAGAATGGCAGGCAGTGACTAGTGGAGTACTGCAAGGCTCAGTGCTGGGACCCCAGCTATTTACAATATATATTAATGATCTGGATGAGGGAAGTGAATGCAACATCTCCAAGTTTGTGGATGACACGAAGCTGGGGGGCAGTTTTAGCTATGAGGAGGATGCTAGGAGGCTGCAAGGTGACTTGGTTAGGTTGGGTCATGGGTAAGTGCATGGTCGGTGAAGTATAATGTGGATAAATGTGAGTTTATCCACTTTGGTGGCAAAAACAGGCAAGCAGACTATTATCTGAATGGTGGCCGATTAGGAAAAGGGGAGATGCAACGAGACCTGGGTGTCATGGTACACCAGTCATTGAAAGTAGGCATGCAGGTGCAGCAGGCGGTGAAGAAAGCGAATGGTATGTTAGCATTCATAGCAAAAGGATTTGAGTATAGTTGCAGGGAGGTTCTACTGCAGTTGTAAAGGGTCTTGGTGAGACCATACCTGGATAATTGCGTACCGTTTTGGTCTCCTAATCTGAGGAAAGTCATTCTTGCCATAGAGGGAGTACAGAGAAGGTTCACCAGACTGATTCCTGGGATGTCAGGACTTTCATATGAAGAAAGACTGGATAGACTCGGCTTGTACTCACTAGAATATAGAAGATTGAGGGGGCATCTTATGGAAACTTACAAAATTCTTAAGGGGTTAGACAGGCTAGATGCAGGAAGATTGTTCCCGATGTTGGGGAAGTCCAGAACAAGGGGTCACAGTTTAAGGATAAGAGGGAAGTCTTTTAGGGCCAAGACGAGAACTTTTTTCACACAGAGAGTGATGAATCTGTGGAATTCTTTGCCACAGAAGGTAGTTGAGGCCTGTTCATTGGCTATATTAAAGAGGGAGTTAGATGTGGCCCTTGTGGCTAAAGGGATCAGGGGGTATGGAGAGAAGGCAGGTACAGGATACTGAGTTGGATGATCAGCCATGATCATATTGCAGGCTCGAAGGGCCGAATGATCTCCAGTCACAGGGTGCACCAATAGATCATGATGTTTTGGGACCAGCAAAATAGGCTGTGTAATAATGTCCAAAATGAGAGGGAACCATGGCTGTGTAGGCCAGTCAGGTACCACCAAAACTCTTGAAGCGGAGTCATAGAAACATAGAAACATAGAAACATAGAAATTAGGTGCAGGAGCAGGCCATTCGGCCCTTCGAGCCTGCACCGCCATTCAATATGATCATGGCTGATCATCCAACTCAGTATCCTGTACCTGCCTTCTCTCCATACAAGAACCAGACCCAACTACCTCCATGGTTACCGATGTAGGAGTTCTTTGTCCCCTGGTTCTGGAGGGAAAAGGCATGTTTGCCCGTACTCCTGCTGGAGTGCATCAGCTGCGCACATTGAATGGCCGGCTTGGTCCTTGACCGGACCCAGTTTCAGCAAACCGCTTGTAGGGGTACTGCCTCCAAAGGGTTCTGCTTGTCACTAGTCCTTGATGAGCCCAACGGTTTTTGCCTCATCGTCTAGCTCCTTCACCCGCTTTGCGAGGTCTTCCCCGAACAGCTGGATGCGACTAGGCTTACACAGGGCAGCGAACCTCGGGTTAATGGTAGGGCGGATGGTGCTCTTCCTAAGGCAGTTTATCTCAAAGTGCACATTGCGCATGAGAGCCAGGGCATCCTGCTGAATGTCAGTCAGATGCCCACGATCCACCGACCTCCCAAAAGCCATAATACCTGGTGCGAGCAGCTTCAGCACCCTTTGCAGTTTTATCTCCTGCGCCCTGATGCCTACTCCCATATGGCCCCAGATGGCATCGTTTACAGCCGCTACTTTAAGCAGGATACAATTTGCCGGGGTTTCGTACTTTTTGGCCGTTGTATCCATGGCCAGCACCTGAAGCTGGTGCGAGGCCAAGTAATTTATACTCGCAGCCAGCTCTTTCCCCAGCGGCTCTCCGGAGTCAGAATCGTACTGACCTGTTATGCTCTCCTCCTCTAAGAGGGAGACACTAGGCAGCCCTGTAGGTGCTGCTAGCGCAGGCTCTTGGAGAGACCGGCGCTCTTGATGGAGCATCTTGTCCAATAGGAGCTCCATCCTGGATATCCATGCTATGGTATCCATTTTCGAGGGAGAACCCTCCCGACTGGACTCGTCCGAGTATCGGCCGTACAGACTTTCTGGTGGCCTTACACCCCTCCGGTGCAGCCACGGTGCCCTCAGACACCAAGTCTGTAGTCGTTGGTCTTGTTATTAGCGGCTCAGTAGATGTGCTAAGCGGCCGCCCGCTACCCGCACTCCCGCAGTCTTTAGTTACTTTTGCAACGGCTTGCCTTGCTCTCACCGATTTCTCCATGCTTGGGCTTGTCCTCCTGTAACAAGATTTAACAAGCGCAGAAACGACCTCCAACAAGTTTGACACTTACCTGAGGCTTTTTAAACTTACCGCTGGAGTAGCGCTGCACCTCCTAGCCGGTCGCTGCGCCATGCGTCAGACGTAATGACGCGCATGCAGACTGGCGGGGATCTTCACGGAATCACTCGCGTGACTCTGATGTAAATTGTGGCTTATCCCTCATAACATGCAACCCTATGTGTGAGACTACGATTATTAGCACAAACTGGAGTCTTATTTGCTGGGGGTTAAACAGCATCTATTGGATTAAAGTTGATGCAAAGTCCTGGAAATCTGGTCAAGCAATTAAAATATTTACAAATATTTCCACAAGTTATACAGAAGCTAAACAAGACTAATTTTTATTGCAGTGAAGAGGCCACTCGGGGCGCCACATGATGGCAGCCCCTGCCTGCAGTCTGTCTGATTTTCCAGCTTTTTTCAGAGACCTGAACACAGCGATGAGACGCCCACACTACCCGATGCGTACAGTCGAGGAAGTTGCTGCTCAGATAGGCAATGCATCTGTGTTTTCTGTTCTGGATGCCAAAAATTCATTCTGGCAGATCCCGCTGGATCCTGAGTCATCCAATCTCACCACGTTCGGCATCCCCTTTGGCTGCTATAAATTTCTGCAGATGCCCTTTGACATTAACTCTGCTGGTTAGCTATTCCAACGCACAATGGAACAGTTATTTGTGGGGTATTCATGTGCCATCATTGTCGATGACATTCTCGTTGCCGGATGCAACATGGCTGAACATGATGCCAACTTGAAAAAAGTACAAGACCGTGATAAAGACATCCATCTCAAGCTCAACCTTCTGAAATGCAGGTTTCGTGTCAAGGAGGTCAACTATGTCGGACATGTATTCACCTGTGATGGCCTCAGATCGGACCCATCCAAGACCACTGCCATCAACGAGATGCCAGCTCCTACCGACATTATGAGTTTACAGAGATTCCTGGGAATGGTCAACTACTTGGGGAAATTAATTCCCAACCTCAGCGAAATATCTACTCCCCTGCAACAATTGACTCACAAGGACACTGCCTGGTCCTGGTACCAACAACACCAGAGAGCTTTGGAAATCCTCAAATTGCAATTGTTCAGTGCTCCAATCCTTGCCTAATTTGCTTTGAAGTTACCGGTAATGCACACATGTGATGAATCCCAATATGGGCTTGGTGCTGCTTACCTACAGACTTCCACCGAAGGAGACTGCAGACCTATTGCTTATGCCTCCCGCACCCTGTCTGAGACTGTACAACGTTATGCCCAGATCAAAATGGAATTACTTGCCATGGTTTTTGCCTGCACAAAATTCAAGGACTTTATTTTTGGAAAGTCCGTGCCTGTTGAAACAGATCACTATTCTGAACAAACCCATTCATGCCAATCTTGCTCGCCTGCAATGGATGATGATGCAGTTACAGTTTTTCAATTTCACCATAGTGTACAAAAAGGGCAAGGACATGCACCTAGCTGACACACGATCAAGAGCCCCACGTAAAACCTGCGAATAACAGCCATCAAAACAAGACCAGTTCACAGTATTGATGGTGTTGTACGTACCTACTAATGTCTAAGCAGTCTGGCAGAGCACACGGTGGCAGATACTACTCTGCAACTACTGTCCTGAGTCATCCGGCATGGCTGGCCGGATAAACAACATAGTACCGCACTTGCGATTCGCCCATACTACCTGGTTAGCGACAAACTGGTGCTACAGGACGGGGTCATAATCAACTACCGACATATTCGAGTGGCGTGGAAAACATTATCTGGTTCTCGTTGACTCGTATTCAGGCTGGTTCGAAATCGACCTACGCCAAAACATCACATTCGATACAGTCATCCAAAAGCTGTCATGCCTCATCTCCATGCATGGCGCCCCTGCATGCCTTCTGTCTGATTACGGCAATCAGTTGACCAGCCAGTGTTTTAAAAACTTTGCTCAACGATAGGATTTTCGCCATATCACCAGCAGTTCTGAGATTCCACAGTTCAACAGACCCACAGAACGAGCGGTCCGGAGCACCAAACAATTAATGGAGTGCTCACACCTTGCTAAATCCAATGTGTTCTTGGTCCTGCTCAACTTAAGGAACATCGCCCGTGACCCAATACTGGGGTCTCCAGCCCAATGCCTGATGTCTCGGCAGACCCGTGCTGCCCTGCCCGTGCCCCAGCAGCTCCTGCAGCCACAGGTCCTTTCACCTCCTGTTGTCCAGAAACAACTACAGCTGAAACGCGATGCCCAGAAGCGATTTTTCGATGGGTCCAGCAAACCACTTAAACCTCTCTCCAGTGGGCAAGTTGTTCGCTATCAGACCGACAAAGGCTATGGCCGTTTGGGTCACATCCACAGACCTGCAAAAGAGCCGCGCTCGTACCATATAAGCGCCGACGGTGGAATTTACAGATTCAATCGTCAATATCTCCTGCCTGTGAAGGAAACACGTCCTGCGGTCTCATATCCAGAAGCCAAGTGTCCAATCTACCCTTCTACTGTCGGACTGTCTCTTCATCATGCTCTGCAGCTGCAGACCAACCATTGGCTATGCCCCCTACACCCTCACCACAATGTTTGGTGCCCAGCTCGCCGGCTTCACCGTGTTCACACCCCAGGTCTCCAGTGCTCTCCCTGCATGCGTCTCCGGTTATTCCACCGGTGAAGGGAGGAGATGCAGATCTGTACCGTACGTGCTGTAGTGTATTATAACTGCTCAATAAATACTGTTGTATCATGTTCATGAGTATGACTGGGTCATTCGACATTCAACCTAAAATTTGACAGTCTTGGCATGATACAGCTTCTAGCCACATCTATTTGTCATAAAAACTGTTCATTAATACCTCCCTAACTACAAGCCTATGTCCTTGCATATCATGACTTAGCCATTTCACTTCTCTCTTAACCAGGTTCTCTCTTACCTGTAATCCAAACCCTGCCAGTCATAACATCCTCAGGGGTTTTGCCGGGGTAAATGTGGAGAGGATGTTTCCTCTTGGGAGAAAAACTCTAACTAAGGTCATTGTTTAAAAATAAGGAGTCTATCTTTTGAGACATAGATATCCAGATATCCAATGGTGTACTGATTGGGGATGATCAGCCATGATCACATTGAATGGCGGTGCTGGCTCGAAGGGCCGAATGGCCTACTCCTGCACCTATTGTCTATTGCCTATTGTCTAGATGTTGTGAAATGTTTTCTGATAGGTTGTTGTGAGTCTTTCGAACTGTCTTCCTCAAGGTGCAGTAGATGTAATGTTTTGAATAATGTTAAGACAGAGAGGTAGATGACATGCAAGGAATTGAAAGATTATTATGGGTGATGGAATGTAAAGTTATAATCAAATGGAATGTGGGAGCAGGAGTGTGCCATTTACTGAATCATTCAAAGTTGTCTTGAATCACTTTTGTTATATTCCGGATGGCAGAATAAATAACAACTTAAACGCAGGTTGACTGGATCAGGAGAGAGAGATTCATTACCCAACATTCCCTGTTTATATCGATCACCAACTCATTAACATATACATGAATATGTATGAATACATTACACTGCTCTCCTTTTTTAAAGTATTAAATAGTACTTACTCAGTTACAATATTGTTGTTGTGATACTTGATTTAAACCAGTATTTATGAAATCTTAAATGATAAACATAATATATTTATTTTACATATCTACACATTTTCGTTTTACTTATACAGTGAGTTACTTAATTTACAAACCTAATCTGACTACATGGTTACAGATCCTGCCTGATCATCTAACTGTAACCGGTGTAACAGGTTTAGGTGTTGACTCAACTGTTGGCTTGTTTGGCTCTGTTTTAGCACCCTGACTTTGACCAGAAGAATCTGTTTCTTTCTCTGTATTAACTGAACTTTGTGTTTCAAGCACAGTTGTCTCTTCCAACTTGGTTTCAGATTAAAACTTAGGGATGAGGACTTCATGCTCAGTTTTGGTTCATCTTTGGCTAGAATAATTTGATCAACATGAACACTTTTGATCCTATCTCCAACTTCAACCACATATCTTTTTGTTCCACGCACTTCCACTATTTCCCCAACATCCCATTTGACTCGACTGGACTTATTGGGAGGACTGAGAACATGAACCTGCTCATCTGGCTTGAAGTACCTCTCCTTTTTGTGGGAGTCAAAATGGCGTTAACTGTGTTTGCTCAACTCTCAAGGTCAAACTGGGCTGAACTAGACTTAGGCGTATTCTTAGCCTTCTCTTCATCAACAGTTCTGCAGGTGAGTAACCCGTTGTTGTGCGTTTCTGTACTTCAGCAAGAAACGAGCCAAACAATGTTTCATGCTGAGCTTTGAACTACCCTGCAAAAACTGTTTCTTGCGACCATCTTTGACAACTCTAACAGACCTTTCCGCCGCCCCGTTGGAGGCTGGATGGTATGGGGGAACAAGTGTGTGTTTTACACCATTCCGCTGCATGAACTCTTTGAACCGTTCTGAACAAAACTGAGGCCCATTATCAGAAACAAGTTCTTCCGGTAAACTGTGGCATGCAAAAATGGATCTCAACTCATCTTTGGTACACTCAGTAGTAGTGCTTGACCCCATATGCTTAACCTCAATTCATTTGGAATGCTCCTCCAACTTCTTCATAATGTAATTGAATGGCACGTCTTTTGCCTTTATGGGCACAAGGAGATTCACGAGTGTGCCGTAGACTTCAGGACCGATCTCCGTGAGCAGAATCACTTTCATGCGTTCGCAAATGGCCTAATTGTTTCAGTCACTATCTCTCCTTCACCACTGATCTCCATTATGTTGTTTGCCATAAAAAACCTGTTTGCTCTCTCCATATTGGAGCTGAACGGCTATCTACGCTTGTCAAAAGTGCCAAGGATTCAGATGTAGCCCGTGGATGCTGCCACCAGATTACTATCTATATGCCGTCAAGTTGGGAAAAGGGGAAGTACAACTGGATCTGGGGGTCCTTGTACATCAGTCTATGAAAGTAAGCATTAGATGGGAAAAGGTTGTCATCCATTGGACATTCACCTAGTTATGATCATCATAATGCTGCAATAATTTTATATTAAGAACTGAGTATTATTGGATTAATAAATAAAAAAAGCACCTTATCAGAGGTTATCCACTTTGGTAGCAAAAACAGGAAGGCAGATTATTATCTAAATGGCATCAAGTTGGGAAAAGGGGAAGTACAACGGGATCTGGGGTCCTTGTACATCAGTCTATGAAAGTAAGCATGCAGGTACAGCAGGCATTGAAGAAAGCGAATGGCTTGTTGGCCTTTACAACAAGAGGAATCGAATATAGGAGCAAAGAGGTCCTTCCGCAGTTGTACAGAGCCCTAGTGAGACCACACCTGGAGTATTGTGTACAGTTTTGATCCCCTAATTTGAGGAAGGACATTCTTGCTATTGAGGGAGTACAGCGTAGGTTTACAAGGTTAATTCCCGGGATGGAGGGACTGTCATATGCTGAGAGAATGGAGCAGTTGGGCTTGCAAACTTTTGAGTTTAGGATGAGAGGGATCTCATTGAAACATATAAAATTGTTAAGGGCTTGGACACGCTAGAGGCAGGAAAAATGTTCCTGATGTTGGGGGATTCCAGAACCAGGGGCCACAAGAATAAGGCGCAAGCCATTTAGAACGGAGATGAGGAAACACTTTTTCTCACAGACACTTTTTCTCACAGACATTTTTTTCACCCAGTTTCACCAGGGAGGTCTTACCTTCCACTACCTGCAACCTCCGGCACCAACCTTCAACTAGCATCGCAACCGGCTTCAACTAAAAAATTACCGATTTTTAAAACGGCAACCTATTTTTAGTCACGGCCGGTTTTGAATTTTTTTAATATAATTGCCGGAACATAGAAGAAGCGGAACCCATTTTCGACCATTCGGGAGACCGACAAAAATCTCCGGGAACTGCATGGAAACCTTGGGTGGGGCACAAAGTCTCCAGAGGTTTCTGTTCAGTTTCCTAAGTGGGACAGGGGCATTAACTTCCACCCCATCAGCTGTCGGATAAAACACATAATCCTCTAAAATTTCTGCCACCTCCAACCTGACCCCACCACTAGCCGTAGTTTCCCATACACAACCCTCTCTGCCTTCCGCAGAGACCATTCTTTCCGCAACTCCCTGATTAACTCATCTCTTCCCACCCAAACCACCCAATCCCCAGGTCCCTCCCCCTGCAACCGCAGAAGATGCAACACCTGTCGCTTTTCCTGCTCCCTTGACTCTGTCCAGTGACCCCAACAGTCCTTTCAGATTAGGCAGAGGTTCACCTGCACCTCCTCCAACCTCATCCACTGTATACATTGTTCAAGATGTGCACTCTTATAAATTGGCGGGACGAAACATAGACTGGGTGATCATTTTGCAGAACACCTTTGCTTAGCCTGCATGAACCTACCTGATTTCCCGGTTGACGGACATTTTAATTCTCCTTCCCATTAATACACAGACCTTCTGTCCTAAATTTCCTCCATTGTCAGAGTGAGGCTAAATGCAAATTGGAGGAACAGCATCTCATATTTTGCTTGGGTAGCTTACAGCCCAGTGGTATGAATATTGATTTCTCTCACTTCAGGTCACCCTGGCAGTCCCTCTCTCTCTATTCCTCCCCACCCATCGCACTAGCTTCTCATTTTCACCCTGCAAACAGCAAACTATGTCCTGTTTCCTTTATCATCATTACTTTTTTGCGTATCTTTCATTCATTGTTCATTATCTCTCCACATCATCGCCTAAATCTCTCATTTCCCTTATCCCCAACCAGTCTGAAGAAGGCTCAACCCAAAATGTCACCATTCCTTCTGTCCAGAGTTGCTGCCTGTCCCGCTGAGTAACACCAGCTTTTTGTGTCTATCCTTGGTTTAAAACAGTATCTGCAGTTCCTTCCTACACACAGATCTTATTTTGTCATACATTAGACCCCTCATAGCCAAATTCAATGCACCTCTATCAATATTTTCTTGATTATATCTGAGAAACAACTGATAGCAATTTTTTGTTAAGGAAATGTTTTGTATACCAACAGAGATGTTGACTAATAGCTTTCAGTATGTTACATGCATTATCATGTAGGAGAATGACATCTAATATACATTTCTAGCAGTAAAACAGATCAACAGACATGAGTTAATACTGGCTATGATGTATTCCTTAGATGCCACGATTAAAATATAATTCTTACTTTTATCTCTCTGAAATACGAATATCAACAGTCGTCAACTTTGTAAATCAAAGGATGTTATATAACTTTGGTGCACATTCGTTTCTGAATTATTTACTTCAAATAATTTATTTAATTAATTTGATTTTTTCAGTAGCCCAAAAAATTATCATATTTTCCCCCTCAAGATCAATCAGTAAAGGGGCTATCCCTCTGTACGAGCTAATTCCAGAGTTCTACCGAGTTTCCCCTGATTCGAACTCGGAGAATTACGGTAATAGCTGCTCTTAGGTACTTGGGGCTCTCGTGGACATCTTTCAACATGTTTAAAAATCTTCACGAGTGTTCACGAGCTTACTGCGTTTCACGAGTACCTGCCGTTAGTGTTACGAGCCGCTGAGACGTCCAGAGCTCCGACGTACCCGCTATGCACATTCTACGTGCTTACCATGAGTTTGATTTTTTTTTTAAACTCATGGAGAGCTCTTGAATTAGCTCGTACAGTGGTACAGCCCCTTAAGGCTCAATGAACAAAACTTGGATTTGCCACATTCAATTTTCCTGAAAGTTGACTTCAAAGGGAAGGATAATACACTTTTAGTCATGTTGGTGTTCATTGGTTGGAAAACATGTGCAAACAGCTCAGTACATTAATATAATTCCCATGGCCTTTGATTTAAATTTATGCAATCTATCGATCAGTGTCATCAATTACCCTAGGAGATGGTTCTATTGAAACAAATTTGTTAGATGTTCCAATTAGACATCTGAAAAATCCAGGGCAATGAACCTAATTATTTTCCAAACGAATATGACTGTAAATCAGTATTTTTGTTATGTTATTCCATTACTAGGTCACAATAACATTCCTCCATTACAATTCAATATTGCAAGTGGTGATAATAGACAATGGACAATATGTGCAGGAGTAGGCCATTCGGCCCTTTGAGCCAGCACTGCCATTCAATGTGATTATGGCTGATCATCCCCAATCAGTACGCCGTTCCAGTCTTCTCCCCATATCCCCTGGTTCTGCTATTTTTAAGAGCCCTATCTAGCTTTCTCTTGAAAGCATCCAGCGAACCTGCCTCCACCATCCTCTGAGGCAGAGAATTCCACAGTCTCACCACTCTCTGTGAGAAAAAGTGTTTCCTCATCTCCGTTCTAAATGGCTTACTCCTTATTCTTAAATTGTGGCCCCTGGTTCTGTACTTCCCCAACATCGGGAACATGTTTCCTGCCTCTAGTGTGTCCAAACCCTTAACAATCTTATGTTTCAATGAGATATCCTCTCAGCCTTCTAAACTCCAGAGTGTACAAGCCCAGCTTCTCTACTCTCTGCATATGTCAGTCCCGGCATCCCAGGAATTAACCTTGTAAACCTACGCTGCACTCCCTCAATAGCAAGAATGTCCTTCCTCAAATTAGGGGACCAAAACTGCACACAATACTCGAGGTGTGATCTCACTAGGGCCCTGTACAACTGCAGAAGGACCTCTTTGCTCCTATATTTGATTCCTCTTGTTATAAAGGCCAACATGCCATTCGCTTTCTTCACTGCCTGCTGTACCTGCATGCTTACTTTCATAGACTGATGTACAAGGACCCCAGATCCCATTGTACTTCCCCTTTTCCCAACTTGATGCCATTTAGATAATAATCTGTCTTCCTGTTTTTGCTACCAACGTGGATAACCTCAAGCGTGATAAGGTGCTTTTTTTATTTTATTAATCCAAAAATACTCAGTTCTTAATATAAAATTATTGCAGCATTATGATGATCATAACTAAGTGAATATTCAATGGATGACAACCCTTTCCTATCTAATATGTTTAGATCTATATTTAAGTTTTTATTTAATTGTCCTACCCTGTTAACGCATGGAGTAATTTCACAAAAAGGCAAGCTTGCCACCTTATTAATGCTTTAGATTTACTATTTCATATTAGAAATTTTATTACTATCTATTTCAGCACACTTCCCTGTTCTATGCTTAAGAAAGAAACTATGTCTGGATGGCGCCAAAATCCTGGTGGGCAGGTTTGCTTGTACTAATTGGAAGGTTTTAAACCAGGTTGGATGGGGTTCGGACTAAATACAGGAGTGAAGCAGATAAAAAGCTGGAAATTGATTAAATAAATCCAGTTGACAAGATAGAAAGGGGCATGATGGGGAGAAAGCAAAGACTGTTGAATTAAATTGGATTTATGTCAATGTGAGTGGACTGATGGGAAAGGCAGATAAACTAAATGTGTTTGCTAGGTACGGCTGGGATATTATAGCCATTGCAGAAACCTGGCTAAGGGAAGGACAGAACTGGCAGCTTAATGTACTCAGGATAGTTTCCTTCGGCAATATGTAGAGGAACCTACCAGAGGTAGGGCAAAGCTTGACCTACTCATAGGAAATTGGGAAGTGTCAATGGTCAGTGCTTTTGAAAGCAATGACCACAGCTCTATTTGCTTTAAAATAGCTATGGGTAAGGACACGGTGATAAAACCCAGGCATTCTAGGCAGAGAAAAGAAGGGAGAGGGTGAGAAAAGCAGGAGTGAAAGAGGAAGAAAGAAAATGGAAGAATGAAGGGAGAGAAATTGGGGCTTGTCCCTGCTAGCTGTGGTGTTCTGTCACAGGTTGGAGGAAGACTGAGCACTGGGACCAACCTGAGGACGAGAGCGATTGTGTGGTTGAGGCTGAGCTGCCAGGAAGAAACCTTAGACACCAAGTGCCTCTTTTTAGGCCAAGACTGAGTGACCGGGGCAAAATTGAGATGCCAGTGCCTCTCTCTGCCCATGAAAATGAGGGACTGCACATACACACAGACTCAAATACTGCGCCACCAGGATAAGTTAGAGACCACCAGGATCCATCTCTTCATGTCCAAAGCTGTGCCACCAGAATAAACCTCCTCTCAAGGCAAGGGTGAACAGCAGGGAGAAGCCTGATATCGCCACACTTCCTCTTTTGAAGACCAGGACTGAGCTGCAGGTGCAAGCCCCAGATCACCAGCACCACCGCACATGCGCCCTGACAGAGAGGGACAGTGCCGATATGTGGTCGAGGACTTTCTTATCGCTGTAAATAACGTATGTCACGTAGTTCACGCTATTGCGAGTGTTGATGTGGTCAATGTCGAACCCAATAACATCCCCAATGCATAAGAAGAAACTGCAGATGTTGGTCTAAACTGAAGATAGACACAAAAGGTTGGAGTAACTCAGCGGGACAGGCAGCATCTCTGGAGAAAAGGAATGGCTGACATTTCGGGTTGAGACCCTTCTTCAGCGACTCGACCCGAAATGTCACCCATTTCTTCTCTCCAGAGATGCTGCCTATTTCGCTGAATTACACCAGCTTTTTGTGTCTAACATCCCCATTGCCATAGCCTCCACAGAAAAATATTTTTTGCCAAGCAGACAAAAATTGCAATGCACATCTCACCTAGAATTCTAAGACCCCCAACCCAGATGAATACACAATCAATTTTAATTGTTATTTTTTGTGAAAATTTGCTGTAGATAATTACCTAAATTAAGTACCAACGCAACAGTGGAAACACTAGGATAGATAATATCAATGAATGTGAACTGAGTTTTCCAAAGCACTACTTTTAATCATGTATTTTTCTGTATTCATTGTTATTGAATTCGACTTGAAATAATTTCCTGTAAATAACTTCCTGGATTGTGTTAAGATATTTGATCAGATCAAAATAGTTTTGTAGTTTAATATTTATACATCTTGCTGCCTCCCCATCACATCTCTAATACAAACATTTAAAAAAATGAAGTCGACAGGTCCAGTAAGCAAAGGAAAAAGAACATTAATACATAAATCCATTTTACAAGGCAGAATGGACCTAATCATTCATTAAGATATCATTAATATATGAAAATGAGTGGGTGGCATTCTTCCAATATTCCCAGTGCAGCAAAAATGGAATGTATTCATTAAAAGTTTCCTTGCAATCGATAATTCATTTACATTTGATGGATCTAAGGATGCATTTTGTTTTAAAAAGTAGATATTGAAAACCTGCCCAAGCATTTTGTAAGTGAAGTTTATTTGAATTATTAAAACTCTGTAATGCACAATACCTCTAGTTCAGAATGAAAATGATATGAAAACTAAAGAAACAGTTGGACAAATTAACCTTAAAGCTTTGTAACTTCCAAAACAAAAACATGTGTAGTTGAAAATCGCTATTTGACTTGACCCCCACTGAAGCCTCATTGCAAGTTTAGAGCTGGTTTGTATGACATTTTTATCTAATTGTTTCTGACTATGATTGGCTATTTAGGACAAAGTTGGAAATTAACTATATTTTTTCTAGGTTGTTAGTGTTTCGAGTTGTCTGTCCAAAGGGATGTGGATGCTCATTTATTAAGCAGATTAAAGATTAAGAGTGAATCATGTCTGCACACTAGTCAAATAGAGAAACAAAGGGATCAGCTGGGTACAGAAGGATCCATGTAGTAGGCTCAAGAGGATCTATGGCCTATTATTCCTTCTACTTATGTTTAACCAAGATGACATAGATCAATAGCTTATTCTCACTTCATACTTTCACTAAACCTGTCATTAATCTTGCGTACACATTGTTTAACAAGAGTGTAAGGAAACAATTTCCTGAAGACATTGATCTCTATTTCTTCCCCCCTTGTACTGATGATTGAGCTGCATTTGCGACAAAATGAAAATAGAATTAGAGGAATGCACAATCCAGAATGTACCCAAGTAACAAGTGATTTCTGAATTTCAGTGGCTTGAATTATGAGGTAGGTATGTTATCTCAGAACTACATCTAACTCAACACAAATAAATCATACTGATCTGCGGGGCACAGTAGAATTCTCCATAATGTATATTGAAACATGAGGAATTCATCAACAATCTGGGATAAAAACAGAAAATATATTGGTAACGTGCATCAGGCCAGGCAGCAACTGTAGAAAGAGACGCAAACCTTAATGTTTCATTTCAAAGACCCTTTATTAAAATTGGGAAAGAGAGTGCTTATTTTCACTCCGGCATTTTCAATGAAAATGAAAAAGCTACAGATGCTAAAAATCCCTTTCTCTTCTCACAGAGCCGACCTGTTCTGTTTTTATTTCAGATTTTTAGCATCTATATCTTTTTCATTTTCAAGTACCTCGGGTATTATTGTGACTGTGAAAAAGAACAAGGTTATTCCATATCTAAAGAATGTTTGCTAACTATGACAGCTCCCTATAATAAATTCTGATTCTTGCACCAAAAAAGGTGCAAATTGACAGACAGAAGTGCGATTAGAATGAGGATGGAGACTATTTCGTGGATGTAATTTTGTGTTTGTGAACACATCATATTTAAGGCTTTAATTAAAGCACTATTTCTGCTTGTGAAGTGCAACTTATCAATTATTGACATCACCTAACACATAAGCAACCACCTCAAAGGTGTTCTCCCCAAATACAATAGAGGATGGACAAATAGCTCTCTTATGCAGTCACATAATTATCAAACAAAATGGAATGTGTGAGATTGACATGTTCCAACAAGACAAGGTGTTGAGCATTTCAAGTTATATTCCTGATCAATTTAAATTTCACTTATTCTTTCTATACTCTGTCTTTCAACAATACAAAAATGCATTATGTGTTAAACAAGATTGATGTCACCTCACAAATTAATCATAGACGACCAAATTTACAGTTTGGCTGCAAAAAATCTAATTCTCAACTAGTTATTTTATGGGCTGATTTTATTCGGTTATTTGATATATATCACAATTAAAAGAACAAGAATAATTTCCTAGATTATATATGCTAATTATTTCATAGGGAGTTAAAAAAAAAAAAATATGTCCAATTATTAGAAAATTAGTACTTTCAAATCAGAGGTGACTTAGGGAGCTCAGTAGCACAGTGTGATGCAAATATTTATTTTACCATAGTGATTTGGGGGGAGGGAGAAAAAGAAAAATAATCTGTACTCGGCTGCTTACTAAAACCAGTGGGAAGATGTATAAGATGTGATCACTATCCACAGCCAGAATGGAGATAATCAACTAATTGCTGCATCACTCTTATCTGGATAATGCACCACAGTAAGTGATTGGAATTAATTTTAAGCATGAGTTCAGTCTGTTATAGCTCATGGAGACTTGGAAAAAGAGACCGCTGTAAACAGAATTTGCTTTTTTTTCTCTAGGTGATGCTGCATATTCTGCACACCCTCCAACTTATTGATTGTGACAGAGGTATCAATAGACACTCCATGCATGAAGCTATGCTTCACCAAACATATTCAATATGAACAACCTCACAGCTCAATTTTATGACTGTGCTAAGCTTTATTTATACAGTGTATGAGGCCAAGACAAGAGAGGTCAGAGTTAGTGGGGTGGAGAACTAAAGACCTCTTGGGACACTATGAGAGGTGGTTAAAAGTCAGTCACATTGGCACTCAAATCACATAATCTTTCAGAGAGAACAAAACACACTTTTGCCTCAACATTGAATGCAATGGAGAAGCACGTTGTTAATGGTATTTAATATGCAGCAGCTACTGCACTGGGTGTCCAATGCGTATCAGTAAACAAGCAGAAGGTGTAGGTGAGTGAAAATCAGGAATGCCCTTAATTTTTCAATCACAAGAAATAAGTTAATCTTGAACATGATCAAGAAATAAAATAATTGATACAAGATTAGATTTCCAAGAAATAGATATGGCTGACATATATAAACAAGAGCAGTGAAGATAATAAGTCAAATTATACAGAAGACCTAATGACTCAATGAAGAGATAAGAAAGAATTAACATGAGGGACTTTACACTCTGGACATTCAAACACCACAGAAGTATTGTTGGCATTTAGATTGATGCAGTTCAAGAAGAAGGTTCATCATTAATTTCTCAAACGGAAACCAATTAATATAAGATGACTGCTAATGCTACCAATCTTCATAGAACATGGAATGCAGATACATACAGCCCAAGAATATGGCCTATGGCACGTGATGTCTATTCATAGAGTCATAGTGATAGTGTGGAAACAGGCCCTCTGCCAACTTGCCCACACTGGTCAACATGTCCCAGCTACACTAGTCCCACCAGCCTGTCCTATCCATGTACCTGTCTTACTGTTTCTTAAACGTTGGGATTGTCCCAGCCTCAACTACCTCCTCTGGCAGTTTGTTCCATACACCCACCACCCTTTGTGTGAAAAAGTCACCCCTCAGATTCCTATTAAATATTTTCCCCTTCACCTTGAACCTATATCCTCTGATCCTCGATTCCCCTATTCTGGGTAAGAGATTCTGTGCATCTACCTGATTTATTCCTCTCATGATTGTATACACCTCTATAAGATCACCCCTCATCCTCCTGCACTCCAAGGAATATAGATCCAGTCTACTCATTATCTCCCTATAACTCAGACCCTCTCGTCCTGGCAACATCCTTGTAAATCTTCTCTGAACCCTTTCAAGCTTGACAATATCTTTCCTATAACATGGTGCCCAGAACTGAACACAATACTCTAAATGCAGTCTCACCAATGCCTTATACAATTACAACATGACCTTCCAACTTCTATACTAAATATTCTGACTGATGAAGGCCAATGCGACAAAAGCCTTTTTGACCACCTTATCTTCCTGCGACTCCACCTTCAAGTAACCATGCACCTGTACTCCTAATCCCCTCTGCTCTACAACACTCACAAGATGCCTACCATTCACTGTGTAGGTCCTGCCCTTGTTAGACGTCCCAAAATGCAACACCTCACATTTCTCTGCAGATGATGTTGCCAAATTAAACAAATTCCTCTGCTAGCATGTGATCCAGATTCCTCCATTCCCTGCATATCTTAAAAGTCTACCTAAAAGCCTCTTAGATGCCACTATCATATTTACTTCTAACACTACCGCTGGCAGCACGTTTGAGGACCCCACTGCCCTCTGTGTAAAGTAACCTCTCCCTTGAACTTTCTCCCTCTCACCCTACGGCTATGTCTTCTTGTATTTGACATTTCAATCCTGAAGTAAAGGTTCTAACTGTCTACCTATCTATGCCTCTCATAATTTGATACACCTATCGGGTCTGCCTTCAGGCTTTGATAATCTAGAGAAAACAATTCAAGTTAAACTCACCTTTCCTTATAGCTAATGCCATTTAATTCAACCTTTCTGATTAGCTAATTCTCTCTAATCTTTGCAGCATCCTGTTCAATCTCTTCTGCACCCTCTCCAAACCTTACACATCCTTTTCATAATGGGGTGACCAGAACTGCTTGTAATACTCCAAATGCATCCTAACCAAAGGTTTATAAAGTTGTAACATGACTTTCTGACTCTTATACATAGTGCTTACAAGCATACCACACATCATTCTATTTGGTTGTGTTGTTACATACAGGAATATATGGTTTCGACTCCAAGATTCCTCTGTACATGCATGCTAGACAAAGATAGAAAAATTTGTGTGAAATTGCTTACTGGGGCTTCCACAAAAGCAACATTTTGATTAGCAGCTTTCAATGAACGCAGAACGTTAATGTTCTGAAATTTCAATACATTTTTCTAAACAAAATTCAAATAAAAATATATTTTAATGTTATGAAGCACATATTTTGTTCCTTTTATAGGCAATGGTCATTCATAGAAACATAGAAACATAGAAATTAGGTGCAGGAGCAGGCTATTCGGCCCTTCGAGCCTGCACCGCCATTCAATATGATCATGGCTGATCATCCAACTCAGTATCCTGTACCTGCCTTCTCTCCATACCCCCTGATCCCTTCAGCCACAAGGGCCACATCCAACTCCCTCTTAAATATGGCCAACGAACTGGCCTCAACTACCTTCTGTGGAAGAGAATTCCACAGATTCACCACTCTCTGTGTGAAAAACGATTTTCTCATCTCGGTCCTAAAAGACTTCCCCCTTATCCTTAAACTGTGACCCCTTGTCCTGGACATCCCCAACATCGGGAACAATCTTCCTGCATCTAGTCTGTCCAACCCCTTAAGAATTTTGTAAGTCTCAATCTTCTAATTTCTAGCGAGTACAAGCCGAGTCTATCCACTCTTTCTTCATATGGAAGTCGTGCCATCCCAGGCATCATTATGATGAACCTTCTCTGTACTGCCTCTATGGCAAGAATGTCTTTCCTCAGATTAGGAGACCAAAACTGTACGCAATATTCCAGGTGTGGCCTCACCAAGACCCTGTACAACTGCAGTAGAACCTCCCTGCTCTTGTACTCAAATCCTTTTGCTATGAATGCCAACATACCATTCGCTTTCTTCACAGCCTGCTGCACCTGCATGCCTACTTTCAATGACTGGTGTACCATGACACCCAGGTCTCGCTACATCTCCCCTTTTCCTAATCGGTCACCATTCAAATAATAGTCTACCTTCCTGTTTTTGCCACCAAATGGATAACCTCACATTTATCCACATTATACTGCATCTGCCATGCATTTTTCCCACTCACCCAGTCTATCCAAGTCATCCTGCAACCTCCTAGCATCCTCCTCACAGCTAACACTGCCCCCAGGCTTTGTGTCATCCGCAAACTTCGTGATGTTGCATTTAATTCCCTCGTCCAAATCATAATGATATTGTAAATAGCTGGGGTCCCAGCACTGAGCCTTGCGGCACCACACTAGTCACTGCCTGCCATCCTGAAAAGGACCCGTTCACTCCTACTCTTTGCTTCCTGTCTGCCAGCCAGTTCTCTATCCACATCAATACTGAACCACCAATACCGTGTGCTTTAAGTTTGTATACCAATCTCTTGTGTGGGACCTTGTCGAAAGCCTTCTGAAATTCCAGATATAACACATCCACTGCTTCTCCTCAAAAAATTCAATAAGATTCGTCAGACATGATTTACCCCTCGTAAATCCATGCTGACTTTGACCAATGATTTCACCACTTTCCAAATGCGCTGCTATCCCATCTTTAATGAGGTGTCCCAAAATGCAACACCTCACATTTCTCTGCAGATGATGTTGCCAAATTAAACAAATTCCTCTGCTAGCATGTGATCCAGATTCCTCCATTCCCTGCATATCTTAAAAGTCTACCTAAAAGCCTCTTAGATGCCACTATCATATTTACTTCTAACACTACCGCTGGCAGCACGTTGAGGACCCCACTACCCTCTGTGTAAAGTAACCTCTCCCTTGAACTTTCTCCCTCTCACCCTACGGCTATGTCTTCTTGTATTTGACATTTCAATCCTGAAGTAAAGGTTCTAACTGTCTACCTATCTATGCCTCTCATAATTTGATACACCTATCGGGTCTGCCTTCAGGCTTTGATAATCTAGAGAAAACAATTCAAGTTAAACTCACCTTTCCTTATAGCTAATGCCATTTAATTCAACCTTTCTGATTAGCTAATTCTCTCTAATCTTTGCAGCATCCTGTTCAATCTCTTCTGCACCCTCTCCAAACCTTACACATCCTTTTCATAATGGGGTGACCAGAACTGCTTGTAATACTCCAAATGCATCCTAACCAAAGGTTTATAAAGTTGTAACATGACTTTCTGACTCTTATACATAGTGCTTACAAGCATACCACACATCATTCTATTTGGTTGTGTTGTTACATACAGGAATATATGGTTTCGACTCCAAGATTCCTCTGTACATGCATGCTAGACAAAGATAGAAAAATTTGTGTGAAATTGCTTACTGGGGCTTCCACAAAAGCAACATTTTGATTAGCAGCTTTCAATGAACGCAGAACGTTAATGTTCTGAACTTTCAATACATTTTTCTAAACAAAATTCAAATAAAAATATATTTTAATGTTATGAAGCACATATTTTGTTCCTTTTATAGGCAATGGTCATTCATAGAAACATAGAAACATAGAAATTAGGTGCAGGAGCAGGCTATTCGGCCCTTCGAGCCTGCACCGCCATTCAATATGATCATGGCTGATCATCCAACTCAGTATCCTGTACCTGCCTTCTCTCCATACCCCCTGATCCCTTCAGCCACAAGGGCCACATCCAACTCCCTCATAAATATGGCCAACGAACTGGCCTCAACTACCTTCTCTGGCAGAGAATTCCACAGATTCACCACTCTCTGTGTGAAAAACGATTTTCTCATCTCGGTCCTAAAAGACTTCCCCCTTATCCTTAAACTGTGACCCCTTGTCTTGGACTTCCCCCAACATCGGGAACAATCTTCCATCTAGTCTGTCCAACCCCTTAAGAATTTTGTAAGTCTCTATGAGATCACCCCTCAATCTTCTAATTTCTAGCGAGTACAAGCCGAGTCTATCCACTCTTTCTTCATATGGAAGTCGTGCCATCCCAGGCATCATTATGATGAACCTTCTCTGTACTGCCTCTATGGCAAGAATGTCTTTCCTCAGATTAGGAGACCAAAACTGTACGCAATATTCCAGGTGTGGCCTCACCAAGACCCTGTACAACTGCAGTAGAACCTCCCTGCTCTTGTACTCAAATCCTTTTGCTATGAATGCCAACATACCATTCGCTTTCTTCACAGCCTGCTGCACCTGCATGCCTACTTTCAATGACTGGTGTACCATGACACCCAGGTCTCGCTACATCTCCCCTTTTCCTAATCGGTCACCATTCAAATAATAGTCTACCTTCCTGTTTTTGCCACCAAATGGATAACCTCACATTTATCCACATTATACTGCATCTGCCATGCATTTTTCCCACTCACCCAGTCTATCCAAGTCATCCTGCAACCTCCTAGCATCCTCCTCACAGCTAACACTGCCCCCAGGCTTTGTGTCATCCGCAAACTTCGTGATGTTGCATTTAATTCCCTCGTCCAAATCATTAATGTATATTGTAAATAGCTGGGGTCCCAGCACTGAGCCTTGCGGCACCACACTAGTCACTGCCTGCCATCCTGAAAAGGACCCGTTCACTCCTACTCTTTGCTTCCTGTCTGCCAGCCAGTTCTCTATCCACATCAATACTGAACCACCAATACCGTGTGCTTTAAGTTTGTATACCAATCTCTTGTGTGGGACCTTGTCGAAAGCCTTCTGAAATTCCAGATATAACACATCCACTGCTTCTCCTCAAAAAATTCAATAAGATTCGTCAGACATGATTTACCCCTCGTAAATCCATGCTGACTTTGACCAATGATTTCACCACTTTCCAAATGCGCTGCTATCCCATCTTTAATAATTGACTCTAGCAGTTTCCCCACTACCGATGTTAGACTAACTGGTCTGTAATTCCCCGTTTTCTTTCTCCCTCCCTTTTTAAAAAGTGGGGTTACATTAGCTACCCTCCAATCCTCAGGACCTACTCCAGAATTTAAAGAGTTTTGAAAAATTATCACTAAGGCATCTGCTATTTCTGAGGCTATTTCCTTAAGTACCCTGGGATGCAGCCTATCTGGCCCTGGGGATTTATCGGCCTTTAATCAATTCAATTAATCTAACACCACTTTCCGGCTAACCTGGATTTCACTCAGTTCCTCCATCTCATTTGACCCACAATCCCCTGCTATTTCCGGCAAATTATTTATGTCTTCCTTAGTGAAGACAGTTATTGAATTGGTCTGCCATGTCCTTGTTCCCCATGATCAATTCACCCGTTTCTGACTACAAGGGACCTACATTTGTTTTAACTAATATTTTGTGCTTCACATATCGATAAAAACATTTGCAGTCAGTTTTTATGTTTCCTGCCAGTTTTCTTTCATACTCCATTTTCCCTTTCCTAATTAATCCCTTTGTCCTCCTCTGTTGGTCTCTGAATTTCTCCCAGTCCCCTGGTAGGCTGCTTTTTCTGGCTAATGTGTTCGCTTCATTTTTTCTTTGATACTATCCCTGATTTCCCTCGTTATCCATGGATGCGCCACCTTCCCTGATTTATTCTTTTGCCATACTGGGATGAACAATTGTTCTAGTTCATCCATGCAGTCTTTAAATGCCTTCCATAGCATATCCACCGTCAACCCTTCAAGAATCAATTGCCAGTCCATCTTGGCCAATTCACGTCTCATACCCTCAAAGTTACCTTTCTTTAAGTTCAGGACCCGTGTTTCTGAATTAACAATGTCACTCTCCATCCTAATGAAGAACTCAACCACATTATGGTCACTCTTGCCCAAGGGGCCACGTACAACAAGGCTGCTAACTAACCCTTCCTCATTACTCAATATCCAGTCTAGAATAGCCTGCTCTCTCGATGGTTCCTCCACATGTTGGTTTAGAAAACTATCCCGCATACATTCCAAGAAATCCTCTTCCTCAGCACCCCTGCCAATTTGATTCACCCAATTTATATGTAGATTGAAGTCACCCATTATAACAGTTTTACCTTTGTTGCATGCATTTCTAATTTCCTGTTTGATGCCATCCCCAACTCCACTACTACTGTTAGGTGGCCTGTACACAACACCCACTAGCATTTTCTGCCCGTTAGTGTTTCGCAGCTCCACCCATATCGATTCCACATCCTCCAAGCTAATGTCATTCCTTTCTATTGCGTTAATCTCCTCTCTAACCAGCAACGCTACCCCACCTCCTTTTCCCCTCTGTCTATCCCTCCTGAATATTGAATATCCCTGGATGTTCATCTCCCAGCCTTGGTCACCCTGGAGCCATGTCTCCGTGATCCCATTCAATATAAGATGGATTATCCAAACATCAGAGAGGTACATCTGAATCTATTTCAAACCCATTTTCAATTATTACCATGCAGCACATCAGTGTGGGAGGTCAGTAAATATTTACAAATGATCACAATTATGGAGACCAATTAACCAAAGTCCTCGTCAAGCTCAGCAAGTTTAGGAATGAAGCACGCACCAGGCAGATGTTAAAAAACCCACTCTGTGATTAAGAATTGATAAACCATCTAAATGTCCCAAAACATGCAGTTCAGCAAGTAATCTCTTTTTACCAGCCAGAACAGATGAACGATATTTCGATGTATTTTTTGTGCACGAATAAAGCATTTTCCTATGAAGGGCCTTTGACCCGAAACAATAACTCTGTTTCTTTTTTCACAGATGCCATCTGACCAGTTAGGTGGTTCCTGCATTTTCTGTTTCTGTTTCTGATTTCTAGAGTCTGTAGATATTTTTGGTTGTTATTCAAAGCGTTATTCTTCTTGTATTTATTCACAGGATGTGGACATCATTTGCAAGGAAGACATTGATTACCCATCACCCACTGCCCCCCACTGGAATGAATGATGACAAGACCATGTTTGGCAAATCGTTAAACATTAAAACCAATTGGTCTTGAATCACATTTGGGCCAGAGCGGTAAGGATTGTGAGACACAAGAGAATGCAGATGCTGGTATCTGAAGCAACAAAGGAGGAACTCAGCCGGGCAGACAGTATCTGTGGAGAAAAGGACATTTTGGGCTAAAAACTGATGCAGGATTTTAACCCAAACATTGACCATTCCTTCCCTCTACAGATGCTGCTTGACCAGTTGAGTACCCATAACAAATTGTTTGTTGTGTAAGTATAGCTGATTTGTTTCACAACAACCTGGCAGTTCCACTGTTACTGTTACCAATGCAAGCTTTATATTTAATTGTGAAGTCACTGGGAAAAGGGAAACTCATGCCTCTGGATTAATAGTTCAGGCTCTTGCTGATAGTCTAGAAATGTAAGCATTGTGCAACCATAATTTATTGCTTCATGCAATATCCACAATTGATTTAAGGACAAATGATAGAATCCAAATTGAATTACCTCCAAATAATCACACATGTGCATCAGTCAATGCTCAAAAATAAGTATGATTCTGGTGGTTTTAATTGCACCTTAGGAAAAAACAAACATTAATAAGAAAACTACAAATATTAAGAATAAGGAGTAAGCCATTTAGAACGGAGACGAGCAAACACTTTTTCTCACAGAGAGCGGTGAGTCTGTGGAATTCTCTGCCTCAGAGGGCGGGGGAGGCAAGTTCTCTAGATGCTTTCAAGAGAGAGCTAGATAGGGCTCTTAAAAATAGCAGAGTCAAGGGATATGGGGGGAAGGCAGGAACGGGGTACTGATTGGGGATGATCAGCCATGATCACATTGAATGGCAGTGCTGGCTCGAAGGGCCGACATATTGTCGATTGTCTATTGTCTATTCCCTTGTTAATTTTGGTAAAGTAGTTCCAACATGAATCATTTTACCACAGTTATAGTCTAATGATGCAAGCAATCAATTCTGTTTAAATATATTGATTATTAGAATGTTTTAGACTTTAGGGATAAAGCGCTGAAACAGGTCCTTTGGCCCACCGAGACTACGCTGACCAGTGACCATACACTAACCCACACACACTCAGGACAATTTTCCCAACTTACCAGATCCAATTAACCTACAAACCTATCCATCTTTAGAGTGTGGGAGGAAACCAGAGCATCAGGAGAAAGCCCAGACAGTCACAGGGAGAATGTCCAAACTCCGTACAGACAGCACCCATAGTAAGGATCGAACCCCGGTCTTTGGCGCTATGAGGCAGCAACTCTACTGTTGTTTAACTGTGCCGCGTGTTTAATAAATATTTAATTTGGTGGTACATCAGGCTTTGTGGAAAATTATGAAAATGTATATGATTTGGGGAAATATTTCCAAACACAGCCTTGTTAAACTGAGAGAGTAATTAACCTTTATGAGAAAAAGATTAAATTAAATCAGAATCATCAATAAAATATTTACGTGTTTCTTTAATTCTCAGAATGTGGACATCACTTGTGAGACCACTGTTTATCGGTGACCTTCAGTTGCTTGAAAAGCTGGCAGTGAATCATTAGTAACATGCATCATGAGGAATAACCAGATTCTATGCTGTTAGATCAAAGGTTGCTGATAGGTGACCTGGCGAGGATCTTTTATCCCTTGAGAGGTTTTAGAGGTGGTGTTTTTTTGGCAGTCCCAGTGTATGAGACCTAGATGTGAATGATGCTGTCTGAAACGCCAATTAATTTTGGCGGTGTACATTTGGTAGTAGCCCAGTTGTAGCCAAGTGCCAAGGGAGCATTTAGTGGTCACAATGATTAATGCTCTCCCCGCTTCATCTCCAACTCTTCCTTATCTAGTCCTCTCTGTTGAAGTTTATTGAGATACGTAAGCTCTCGATCAATATTCATTTATTCCTACAGCCACCACAATTGTTTTCTACTTTTTACATGGAACATTTTATTAAAATCTCCCATCTTCTCGTGTAGAAACAAGGAACTGCAGATGCTGATTTTCAAAAAAGGACACACAACTCTAGTTGGTAAATATTTCAACTCCCCTTCCCATTCTCACATTGACCTTTCTGCCCTACGTCTTCTCCAATGCCAGAGTGAGGCCACGCGCAAACTGGAGGAACAACACCTCATATTCCATTTGGTATGAACATCAAATTCTCTAATTTTACATAACTGCTTACAACTCCCATTTTCTCCCAAACACCCACACAAACTCGCACTATCTCTCCCTTCCCCCTCCAATCACATTTCTTCCCCTGGCATCATAAATCAAACCTCTTAAAACTTGTCTCACACCTTCTGTTTTAATCTCTGACATTTGTCCAACCAACTGCCTATCAACAGATCCCCTGGCCTGTGTTCACATATTACTTACCACACATTATCCTGCCTTCTCTCTCCCAGCTTTCTTTAGACTACAATAAGTCTTAAGGAGGGTTGCGGCTCGAAACATCACCTATACATGTTCTCCAGCCATACTGCTTGACCCATTGAGTTTCTCCAGCACCATGTGTCCCAGTTTCTCTTTCTCATTTGTTAAGATTATGTCAATATTATGTGTTTTTTTATTCTCATAGTCATTTGTTTTTTTTCTGAAATCCATAGCATCAAAGAAAAGACCATTTAACCCATCAGGTTCATGCCAGCTCCCATGAGAAGCATAGAAACATAGGTCCAGGAGTAGGCCATTCGGCCCTTTCGAGCCAGCATCGCCATTCAATATGATCATGGCTGATCATCTAAAATCTGTACCCTGTTCCTGCTTTTTCCACCACATTCCTTGATTCCTTTAGCCCTAAGAGCAAAATCTAACTCTCTTGAAAACATCATTAGTGCCATGCCTCCTCCCTTTAATTCCCTATACTCCTACAATTTCCCTTAAACATCCCATTATTACTCTTTGATCCTTTTATCATTAACCTACTTAAGAGGTAATTCATAGCAGCTCATTAAGATCCCAGCATATCTTTGAGATGTGGAAGGAATTCTCCCATCCTTTAATCCACACCCACGCCTCCCCAACTCTTCACTCTCTCCTCTCCCCCTCTACATTTCAACTTCATCTATTTAATCTATCACTCTCTATTCACTCTCTCACCCCTTAATCTTAACCCTCTCATCACAGCCCCACTCAACACCCGCTCAATCCCTACTCACCGTCTCACCAAACCTCAACGATTCACCCGTGTTCCTCACTCTCTCATCCCCCTTTCACTCTCAACACATACTCCTTACCCTCACATCTTAATCCTCAATATCCCACCCACTTCGCCTCAACCTCTTGCTCTGTCACCCCGTGTTTCTTACCTTCTTGTGTCTTCATCCTCGTGTCTCCTCCCTATACACCTCACTCTTGTTTTCTCAGTCCTCTTCTCATTTTCTTACTATTTAATGCTCATTCTCCCATCTTTAATCCGCACCTTCTCATCTTTATTCCTCACTTGTTCATCCTTTGACCCCAGCTCAATTTCCCACCTCTTAATTCGCAGCCTCTTACTTCTTACTCATCGCTCTCTCTTTCTCCCACTCTCTTATTCCCTCACTCTCACACCCTCTATTCCACACCCACTCACTTTCCACTCATACCGCCTAATTTCTTAGTCCTCAGCTTCTGACCCTCTACTCCTCACTCCCACAACCATCCTTTGTCTGACTCTTGTTCTAATCTTCTCATCCTCCTGATTAGGAAAGATGGGAAGTTAAACTTGATCATGATGATAAAAATGTGAAATCCCATGTTTTATTAATGTGCCATCCAATTGTATGTATTTCAATGCATATTGTGCCAGTGTCCCCTGCCTTGGATGCCACTCTGATCTCAAGCACTGGCTGACAGGCCAGGAGAGGCTGATCCCCAGCACCACTGGCAACAGCTCGGTCCAACTACCTGACATTGGATTGGCCACCTGAACCTCGTCAGTCTCCTCCCTATAAAACCCAGGTATCCCAGCCAGGGGTGAAAAGGTGAAAGAAGAAGCCGCAGAGAACAAGGAAGGACTAGAGGAAGAAAGAAAAAAGAAGAGATCAGAGGCTCTGTTCCCCTGTTGCATGTTTGAGGAAGACTGAGCCACTGGGACAAACCCGAGACCACCAGCACCACCATGTAGTCAATACTGGGCTGCCGGGAAGAAGCCTGAGACAGCCAGTGCCTCTACTGTGGCTAAAACTGAGTAGCCGGGGCAAGCTTGAGTTGTCAGTGCCTTTTCCTGTCCATTGACAATGAGGGTTTGTGACCGCACACACAGGGAAAGACGGAGCCTCCAGGAGAACGCAGAGACTGGCAGCACCTCCTCTTGAGGCTAGGGTCCGCTTGAGGAAAGGTGAACTGCAGAGAGAAACCTGAGATCGCCATGCCCAAAGACCTGGTATGAGCTGCCAGGAGAAGCCTGACATCACTAACATCATAGCACATGTGCTCGGACAGTGAGGGACATCACCCAGACTTTCTCACCACTGTAAATAAAAAAAAAAAAATATATATATATATATATATATATATATATATATATATATATATAGATATTTTTTACAAATATTATTATTTAATAGAGGTAAATACATCAGTGTACATCACATATATATTGTTACAATCATTGTACCCCATAATTTTATGACTGTAAATAAAATATATCACGTGAGATCACCCTGCTGTGAATATTGGTATGGTTAATGCTGAACCCAATGTCATGCCCATCACGACAGCTGGTCCTAGGATAAAGTGAGCCATGGGAACTGAGACATTCACTCATCCCTTTGGGAAGACGGTGAAAATACAGGCTAGCTCATTCTTGGCAGCTAAACCCATCCCATGACCCAAACCCATGAGGATGATAGTTGTTTTCCAGTTTGCCCATCGAAAAGGGGTTCTCAGCACCCTTTTGTTGAGTTGGTTATCTTCTAGCCATCGTGCCTCACTCAGACATTGTCAACCGTTAGGTCCTTTAACGTTGTGGCTGTCCACAATATTTAAAATCCCAGGTTATACTTGGGTCTTCATATGTTTGTTGAGATGCATATTATCCCTTGAGCTTCCAGTCCAAGGACACCTTGCATCAGCAATTAATTAATCTCTTCTCATCAAAGATGTCCTTGTGCTTTCTGGTCGGGAGAATAAGATCCTGTTTCTAAGATTCTGTTGGTAGTCCCAAGGGCGGACCAGTTATTGTGTAAGTCCTGCTAGTTTGAGGCTGTTAGTTTAGCTATGAGGGCCTGTCTAAGAAGAATTACCTTCACAGGGGACTGCAAGAATTTCAACATTGAATACTTGAGTCACCCATTTTATTGGGGATAGGCTGATTGAAGTAACAGAGCAGAATAGTGGCCAGTCTAACTGTCATCATTATTGCACAGTGATAAGGAGCCGTGCAGCCTCTTGCTTGGGAAAGATTAATGATGACCACTAAGTTGAACGGCTGTGGGAGTTCTTCAAGTTGCTTTATGTGTTCAACTGTATGAGTTTAAGAATGTGTGTAGGCTGGAGCACTGAACAACAAGGTTATCCAACAAGTGTCCACTGTCTTGGTAATTTGCATTAAATTACAGTTATGAACAAACATTAATATTGGGGGAATGCAAGGGAATGTTTGAAACAGGTGTGAGAGTTGTTGCTGATCACTAAAACAAGTGTTAATGGCATCAACCTAAAAGCATCTTTGTCAGTGTCAGTTATGGATATACTGGCTTTGTGTTCACTAATATCCTCTTGCCCAGGGCAGGTAAATCGAGGATCAGAGGACATAGGTTTCAGACATATTAGTGTTTCCAACATTACAAATTACAATGAGAGTGACTAAATTCCAGGGGAAATATTCTAGCTCACTTTTAGCTTGAGAATAGTTGGAAATATTTGCGTATGATTAAAATTGTGATTTTTTTCTTCTTTAAATTGAAAGAAGTGCGGGCTATTAAAAATAGAGCAAGAGAAATTAAGGGATGTCGGATGGAGTAATTGAGTGATAGAGTGATGCAGTGTGGAAACTAGCCCTTTAGCTAACACCTCCCTGCTACACTAGTCCATCCTGCCTGCATTTGGACCATATCCCTCCAAGCCTGTCCTATCCATGGTACACAAAATGCTGGAGAAACTCAGCGGGTGCAGCAGCATCTAAGGAGCGAAGGAGATAGGCGACGTTTCGGGTCGAGACCCTTCTTCAGACTGGTCAGGGATCAGGGAAACGAGAGATATAGACGGTGATGTGGAGAGATAAGGAACAATGAGTGAAAGATATGCAAAGAAGTATCGGTGATAAAGGGAACAAGCCATTGTAAGCTGTTTGTGGTGTGAAAATGAGAAGCTGGTGCGACTGGGGTGGGGGAGGGAGATGGAGATGGAGGGAATGCCAGGGCCCGAGGGCTGAGGGAGAGGTGGGAGGGGAGGAGACAGCAAGGGTTAACAGAATTGAGAAAATTCAATATTCAAGCCCAAAGGATGCAGACTCCCCAAGCGGAATATGAGGTGCTGTTCCTCCAGCTTGCGGTGTTGCTCACTCTGGCCGTGGAGGAGGCCCAGGACCGAGAGGTCGGATGTGGAATGGGAGGGGGAGTTGAAGTGCTGAGCCACCGGGAGGTCGGGTTGGTTATTGCGGACCGAGCGGAGGTGTTCGGCGAAGCGATCGCCAAGCCTCCGCTTGGTTTCACCGATATAGATCATCTGGCATCTGGAGCAGCGGATGCAGTAGATGAGGTTGGAGGAGGTGCAGGTGAACCTCTGTCGGACCTGGAAGGACTGCTTGGGTCCCTGAAAGGAGTGGAGGGGGGAGGTGAAGGGACAAGTGTTGCATTTCTTGCGGTTGCAAGGGAAAGTGCCCGGGGAAGGGGTAGAGTGGGAGGGGAGGGAAGAATGGACAAGGGAGTTGCGGAGGGAGCGGTCTTTGTGGAAGGCAGACAGGGGGGAGATGGGAAGATGTGGCGGGTGGAGGGGTCACGTTGGAGGTGGCGAAACTGGCGGAGGACTATATGTTGTATTTGCCGGCTGGTGGGGTGAAAGGTGAGGACCAGGGGGACTCTGCCCTGTTTGCGAGTGGGGGAATGGGGAGCGAGGGCAGTGTTGCGGGGTATGGAGGGGACCCTGGTGCGAGCCTCATCAATAGTGGGGGAGGGGAATCCCCGTTCTCTGAAGAATGAGGCCATTTGTGATGACCTGGTGTGGAACACCTCATCCTGGGAGCAGATGCAGCGTAGACGGAGGAATTGGGAATAGGGGATGGAATCCTTACAGGGAGCAGGGTGGGAGGAAGAGTAGTCCAGGTAGCTGTGGGAGTCAGTAGGTTTGTAGTGGATGTCGGTCAGGAGCGTATCACCTGCAATAGAGATGGTGAGGTCAAGGAATGGTAAGGAAGTGTCGGAAATGGTCCAAGTGTATTTGAGTGCCGGATGGAAGTTGGTGGTGAAATGAATGAAGTCAGTCAGTTGTGTGTGGGTGCAGGAGGTGACACCAAAGCAGTCGTCGATGTAACGGAGGTAGAGGTCGGGGATGGGGCCCTGGTACGTCGAGAACAAGGATTGTTCGACGTACCCAACAAAGAGGCAAGCGTAGCTGGGGCCCATGCGTGTGCCCATAGCTACGCCTTGTGTTTGGAGGAAATGGGAGGAATCAAAAGAGAAGTTATTGAGGGTGAGGACCAACTCTGCTAGGCGGAGGAGGGTGTCAGTGGACGGGTATGGGTTGCTCCTCTGGTCGAGGAAGAACCGGAGGGCTTTGAGACCGTCTTGGTGGGGGATGGAGGTGTAGAGTGACTGGACGTCCATGGTAAAGATGAGAGGATGGGGGCCTGGAGAATGGAATGCACGGAGCCGACGGAGAGTGTCTGAGGTGTCTTGAACATAGGTGAGGAGGGATTTAACAAAGGGGGATAGGATGGCGTCAAGGTATGTGGAAATGTGTTCGGTGGGGCACGAACAGGCAGCGACAATGGGTCTGCCAGGGCAGTCGGGTTTGTGGATTTTGGGGAGAAGGTAAAATCGGGCCGTGCGGGGCTGGGAAACGATGAGGTCGGAGGCTCGGGAGGGTAGGGAGCCCGAGCTGATGAAGTCGGTTATGGTGCTCGAGATGGTGGCCTGGTGTTCGTCAGTGGGGTCATGGTCCAGGGGTAAGTAGGAGGAGGTGTACGAGAGTTGGCGCGCGGCCTCCGCTTTGTAGAGATCGACGCGCCAGACTACCACGGCACCTCCCTTGTCGGCGGGTTTGATAACCCAGTCTGGGTTGTTACGGAGTGAGTCGATGGCAGTACGTTCGGGGCTGGATAGATTGGAGTGAGACAGGGGGGTGGAGAAGTCGAGGCGGTTGATGTCCCGACGGCAGTTCTGGATAAATAGTTCTAGAGCCGGAAGGCTACGAGGGGGGGTCCAGGTGGAGGGGGTACGTGGGAGACAGGAAAAGGGATCATCAGTGGGGGGTGAGGGCTTCTTCCCGTGGAAGAACGCTGTGAGGCGGAGGCGACGGTAGAAGAGCTCCAAGTCGTGGTGGGCGCGGAACTCATTGAGGTGGGGACGGAGGGGGACAAAGGTAAGACCTCTGCTGAGGACAGACCGTTCGATGTCGGAGAGGGGGAGGTCCGGGGGGATGGTGAACACGCGGCAAGGATGGGGGTTGTGGCCGGAGGAAGGCAGGTGAGTGGACTGAGGACGAAGCGTTGTGTGGTGGGGGGGTGGAGGGTGGTCAGGGGGTGGGGGGGTATGGGGGCTGTGGTGTGGGTGGGGAAGAGCAGGGGTTACATGGTAGGGGGGGGATGGGGAAGACCTAGTGGAATAGCCACTAAGGTTACTGGGGCTGGGGAGACGGGCACTAGGACCCAGTGTGGTGGGAGGAGTAAGCAACATGGAGGCTTCAGGCCCACTGTAGAGTCCAGTCTGCAGGTGAGGCGACGGCTGCGGGCTGCTGGAGGGCGGTGGAGTGTCGTGGGTCGGCGGACCCGAAGGTAGGAGTCCGCGGGCAGTGGAGTCGGGGTCGGCGGGCGATGCGTTGGAGGTCCCGGTGGGCGGGTGGTCGGTCCGACCGGTGAGGCGGCGAGATGAGTGGGGTGCGGTGCGGCGGCCGTGTTCGGGTGGCCCCGGTCCGGCGGCGATGCAAGGTGAGGCGGCTGTGGTCTTCGGCGGGCCCAGTACACCGGCGATACTGGATGGGCCCGGTGTGGCGGCTGTGGTCTTCGGCGGGCCCAGTCCAACGGCGATGCTGGATGGGCCCGGTGCGGCGATGGAGTTAGGTGGTATGCAAGGTGAGGCGGCTGTGGTCTTCGGCGGGCCCAGTACACCGGCGATGCTGGATGGGCCCGGTGTGGCGATGGAGTTAGGTGGTATGCAAGGTGAGGCGGCTGTGGTCTTCGGCGGGCCCAGTACACCGGCGATACTGGATGGGCCCGGTGTGGCGGCTGTGGTCTTCGGCGGGCCCAGTCCAACTGTCCTATCCATGTGCCTGTCTAACTGTTTCTTAAATGTTGGGCTAGTCCCTGCTGCAACTACCTCATCTGGCAGCTTGTTCTATACACCCACCACCCTTTGTGTGGAAAACGTTACGCCTCAGATTCCTAAATCTTTTCCCCTTCACCTTAAACCTATGTCCTCTGGTCCTCGATGTACCTGCTCTGGGCAAGAGGATATTAGTGAACTAAGCAATAAACCATTTCTGGCATTATCCAAGGAGCTTGAAGAATTGAGAAACAAAGGGAAGGAAGAGGAGAGAAAGGATGGTTGGAAAGAGGAAAAATGTCAAACCAATTTTTTTTTAAATTGGAAAAAAAAGACACAGCGCTGGAGAACTCAGCATCCCTGGAGAACATGGATGGGAAACATTTCAGTTTGGGACCTTTCTCCAGACTGGGTAAAAAATGATAGATTTTAAAATTGGTAAAAGAAATTCACTACCTGAAATAAATAACACTTTGCAGTGATTAAAATAAAAATCACATTAAATGATGCTGGTGTTGTTAATTACTACACATAACTTTGTATGGTGATTTTAATAAGAAATTAACATGTAAGTGTAGCAACATCATGGGGGAATTAATTGTGAGTTGTAATATTTACAGAACTAATTAAAATGTATGTGCTTACAAAATAATTTCCTTTGACTGAACATTAAATAATGTGCCTCTGGATCTACAAATCATTATGCAACTAAATCTTGAATGCTTAGGCCAATTCAGTGAATCTTAGGGGTTGCAAGAGGTGATCATAATTTGTGAGCACATTTTCCTCACCCTTGATAGAAGATGAGTATTTCAAAAGGATAAGTTAAGACACTTGGATCTGAATTTCTTTCAGCACCAGGCCACAATTAGCTGGACAGGTGGTGGATTTTTGGAAAATCCAAACCATCCAGACCTCAATCTTCTTTCTCTCTAATCACCAATTCTTACTTATGCAAAAGATACTTAGATGCACTTTCCTTCCTCAAGGATGCACTGCCTCCCTCCGGTTTTCTATTAGCAGAAAACAATGTACTCTACAGCATCAGATCTAAGAGAACCTCCCATAATAAACCGCTCATTGGGCAATCGAGAACTGGGAACAATGGGAGAACAATGGGAGGTTCCAGCTACAGGATGAGGTTGGATAGACTTGGATTATTTTCCTTGGAACATTGGAGGCTGAGGGGAGATGACAGAAGTATATAAAATTTCCAACACTATAAGGCATAGCTATAAATTGAGAGGGGAAAAGTTTAATGGAGACATGTAGGACAAGTTTTTTATACAGGGAGTGGTTGGAGCCTGGAACACCCTGCCGGGGTGGTGGTGGAGGCAAGTATGATAGTGGGGTATAAGAAGCTTTTAGAGAGGCACATGGAAATGCAGGAAATACAGGGATATGAATCAAGTACAGGCAGATGAGATCAGTTCAACTTGGGATCCTGTTTGGCACAACATTGTGGGCCGAAGGGCCCATTCCTGTGCTGCACTGTTCTATGTTATATGTTCTACAAGGATATGTCCACATAAGGTCTATCAAAGTGACAACTAATGGTTAAGTCAAGTGTCAAGAGTGTTTTATTGTCAGATGTCCCGGACTGGACAATGAAATTCTTACTTGCTACAGCACAACATAATATGTGAATATGTAAACATTGTATATAATGGGTAAAAAAAGAAAAAGTTCAATAAATAATAAATATAGTGCAAATAACAAATAATAATGTATTTTACAGAGTGCAGAGCTCATAGCTTATTCGTTGTGTTTAATCGCCTGATAGTAGGTATGTTACAAAACTTACCTTTAGCAGTGCTGCAATTCTGTCACTGACCGTGTGCGCGACTTTGGCGCCTTTGGGGGGGCGGGGTTAAAATGCGGTTTTCCCCTTGCCATCCGGAGCTTTCTTTTCTCGGAGTGCGAGATTTTTCGAAAGATTCGTTCCAACTGCCGGTAAGTTAAATTTTTTTTTTTAATCGCCCGACTATTTCAGCGCTGCAGTAAAATTAAAATGAGCTCCTAATACCATGAACGCCGATAACGGGGATGCATTTTACGTAGGGGACAGGTAAATGAAAGCTGTTTATTTTTTCATATAAACTTGTTTGTTTAGATGACCTTAATCAACATTTAATGTTGCGAACGGTGATTTATTCCCTATATGAACCGGCAGAATTTTTCTTGCCGATATGAGGTTTAAATTCACCGCAACCGCAACCGCAACGTTCCAATCCATCGGGTTCCAGAAAATCCCACTCGCAAGCTGATTAATTTACAGGCCATAAATTAACAGGCATAAAACACTAAATTCCTTCAATTTGGCCTATAAATTAATGACAATTAGATTTAAAAATCATGTTATATTGTGAATTTTTGTGTGAATGTTATTTGGACACTTAGGCTTTAAAAACAATGTTAATTTTTTCTTAAGAAATGGATAGATGTTTAGATCTAATAATTGAATTTTATAATTAGCTACAATTGGGCAACTAACTCATTATATGCTTTAATTTCAGGTCATCTTCAGAGACCACATATTTCAGATTGTTTCATATTTGTTTCAGAATGCTTCAATCTATAATAACTGAACATTTCTTTCAGTTCCCTTAATTTTTAAGAAAGTTATGGGCTTTTGACTGTCCTCGATCACAACCTTCGAGTTAAGTCAATAGAAAAGCAATAGGAAACAAGTTGCTAATTTCCAAGTATGAAAATGGCCATAACTTTTTTAATACTGAAGATATGAAAGTGAATTAGGTGTCAAATTAAACTTCTTTTTATGCTTTATCTGATGGGATAAATTGCAGACTTGATTTTTAAAATCTCAAAATTTTGTAACATTGCTACTGATAGCTATGGGGAAGGAGCTGATCCTGAACCTGAATGTTACAGTCTTCAGGCTCCTGTACCGTCTTCCTGATGGCAGTAGTGAGAAGTGTATGGCCAGGATATTGTGGGTCCTTGATGATTTTGGCTGCCTTTTTGAGGCAGCGACTACGATAGATCCCTTCGACGGTGGGGAGGTCAAAGCCGGTGATGGACTGGACAGTGGTCACAACCTTTTGTAATATTTTTCACTCCTAATCATTCAAGTTAACAGATTTAATGGTAATCAATATTACTCCTCAAGCTTCAAAACTGTTGACAAATACACATAAAGGAAAATTTGCTGAAAGATTTCAGGGAATAAAAATCTCTCAATATAGATTACTTCTAAATAATCAGCATTGACACTGAAAATTGTAACTTGGATACCCGTGGCATTCTTGTTGATTCTCTCCTGCCTCTGAAGTGCTTAGAAAGCCTTACAGTTAAAGAGGTATTAAGAAAGGGCAATCAATGCTGGTCCGTTACTTAAGTCTGATAGAAAACAACATATTGTGTTCGTATTTCTATTCTGATCTTTCTGCCTTTAGCCTCCACTGCCAAAGTGTAGTTTCACAAAAGTGACCAGCACATTCATATACCAAAGATAGGTACAAAAAGCTGGTGTAACTCAGCAGGTCAGACAGCATTGCTGGAGTAAAGGAATTGGTGACATTTTGGGTCGAGACCCTTCTTCTGACAATTCCGTCATATTCTGTTTGGGTAGCTTACAACCCAACAGCACGAACATCGAATTCTCCAAGTTACAAGTAATACACAATTCCTCTCCCTCCCTCCACCCTGGTGTGCACACGTTTCTCCCACGATCCCAGTCATCTTGCTACTCCCCCCTCCTCTTTAGGCAATACAATTCCCTCCCTCCCTCCACCCTGGTGTGCACACGTTTTTTTCCCACCATCCCAGTCATTCTGCTCCTCTCCCCTCCTCTGTAGGCTCATCTCCCATGCCTGAGTCCCATACTTCTCACTTTTGTTTGGAGATAATAGCGTGGAAACAGGCCCTTTAGCCCACTGAGTCAATGCCGGCCTGTGATCCCCGTACACTATTCTGTAATAGTGTACACTAGTTCTATCCTATACACTAGTGATGATTTACAGAAGACTACCAACCTGCACATCTTTGGAATGTTGGTGGAAACCGGAGAAACCACATTCGGTCACAGGGGGAATGTACAAACCCCATACAGACTTATAATCAGGATCAAACCTAGGTCTCTGGTGCTGCAACTCTACTGTTGTGCCACTGTATTACCGCTCTTTCATTCTCCACTGTCCCCTTGCATCGATATCCCTCCCTCTGGCATTACATTTCAGTCCTCCTCTTCTTTTTCCTCGCTGTCACCCTATTGTCTCCTTTTCACCTTTAGCCTTTCTCACTTCCTACACCCATCTGCCAATTCCCTCCCCCTCACCTGTATCCACCTACAACGTGCCAGGTTTTGCCCCATTCAAACCTCTTTTTCTGCTTTATCCTCCTATTCCAATCAGTCTGAAGGATCCCGATTTGAAAAGTCGTCTGTCTTTTGCCTCCACGGATGCTGCCTGACACGTTGAGTTCCTCCAACATTATTATTTGCACAAGATTCCAGTACTTGCAATTTCTTGTGTTTCTTGTCAGCATCATGTAAATTAACTGCAAAATTAAATGGAAAAATAACTAAATTGGCTGAGTGGTCAAGGGAAAAAAAACGCTTTAAATGGGCTTAAGCAAATGAAGGTGTCGGCAAGGTTTTCTGTAGTTCTGAAAAAAAAAAATAACCAGAAAGCACATTATTTTATTTGGAAGTTAGTTTTTGTTCACAGTAAATGGGTTTTTCAGTGAAATATGCCTTGGAGTGTTTGTGGAATGGAATGTATGACAGGCTTCATTCATTTCACATTACATTCATGCCAAAATGATTAGAATCCAATGTGGCCATTCTCTGCAAACGGGAATACTCATTTGTCATACCAGAGATAAATTGGCAGTAGAGTGCAGAGTGTGATGTGGGATTACAATTGCAACACTTCCCTGAAATATGGTTAATTAAGGTGTCACATTATCAAGAGAGATCTCTTCAGTTTGAATGATATTTAGCAATAGAGGTACAAACTCCTCTTGTATTGCTTGGATAATGAACTGAAACAGCTGCTTGGGCTATTCTTTTTTCATTACCAGAGCTCAGAGCATTTTATACACATGGTGACTTACAGTCAATAAGTAGAACACTGGGAGATAATAAACACCATGAACTTTGTCTGCGTTTGACACAGCAATCTTGAACATCAATAGTGACAGGCCTGTTTATATGACACTGAATATCTGCCTTTGCTTCCTTTAAGATGGACAGAATGCCTGAGTGCATTGAAAGGGCAAAAATAGGCATCAAGGCATTAAGAGTCAATACCCGAAACAATCGTTGAATATCTGGATGAAATGTCTAGGAAGGAACTGATGGACACAAGATTCTGTAGTAACTCAACAGGACAGGCAGCATCTCAGGAGAGAAGGAATGGTGTGACGAAGGGTCTCGACCGGAAACGTCATCCATTCCTTCTCTCCAGAGATGCTGCCTGTCCTGTTCAGTTACTCCAGAATTTTGTGTCTATCTTCGTTGAATAGCCCGAGTAAGGACATTAGCGTTAAACAGACCATTAGTATTGCTGCTAGTTGCTATATATTGACTTCAGTGGATACACATTTCATGAATGGTGTAGGAAGGTTGGCGGACACTCTGGTGTCTCTTTAGCAATGGTGGTCAAACATGATTTTCCATTCTTAGCTGATGTAATTGGGGGCAGTTGTTGAACACTCATTAACACCAAATTATCATTAGTTCAGTTAGTGCCAGCACCTTTGAGCTCAGAAGATTTGGGTTTACATTAGGCAAAGTGATAGTCCTTGAAAAGTCAATCACAGGGCGAATTCTGTGGCTGGAAATACTTACCAGTTTATCCAACAGAAGGAGGCTAAGTGTTTTCTCCCA
Source organism: Okamejei kenojei (assembly GCA_035221665.1). NCBI lineage: Eukaryota > Metazoa > Chordata > Chondrichthyes > Rajiformes > Rajidae > Okamejei > Okamejei kenojei. The sequence continues at coordinate 86,992,106 of CM069132.1, read as the reverse complement.
GTATCCAATTGCTGATAATCAGCCCTTCCCATAATTTTCCAAACAACTAAGTCCTGATCAACACAGTCAGATTTCAGTTATTTCTCTCCAATTCATCCTTGCCGCCAACATATAACTTCATGTTGCATGCTTTGTCATGAAATTTCAATGATCCTTAGCAATGATACTGGAGGAGGTCCCCAGCAAACATTTGTAATGTGGTTAGTCACTGAAAATCAAATGGACATTTCAGGTTCTAGATCATCATGCTCTTATCAGTTGTTGCAATTTGATGGCTATCCTTTTACGGTTTTTCATTATTTGTTTTTACCTTGATATAATGCTTGGTAGCACGACATTCGATAAATGCTCTGAGAGATTAACTCAAAGCTCATATTGCACCAATAATTTGGGACAGGATTTGCAACATTTTGTGAGGAAAAGGTCTCAAAATCAGATAATGTGATCAATATTGATATTTTTTGACATATGTTGACAGTCAGGGCTTGCATTTACAGGGCACATTTTGAAAATTGCAGATGATCAAACATCCAAAAATGTACCAAGCAGTAAGAAAGATTAACAAATATCCGGAAGAAACAGAATGACTGGTGAAATGGGCAGAGAGATGGCAGATAAAACAACACAGAGAAGTATGATACTTGGTCAGAAGAATAGGGAGGCATTTGAACAAAGTGGAAAGCAGCAAAACAGTGAGATGCACATAAAACAATTCTTTAAACGTTGCAGGTTGTAGATATTCCTATATTAAAAAAAACAGCATAATGAATTCTTGTGCTTATCAGATTTCAGATTTCTAGTTAGTTTATGTTCATATACACCAGGGTGCAGTGAAATACCTTTGCACGAAGCGCGCAGTAAACAGTATATATTAAGTAATGATAAATACAATAAATACAATTAATGCAAACCATTATAGGTCCCCGAACCTTGGGGGGCCGAACCACATGGGGGTTCCCTCCATCTGTGTTGTTGCCCATTCTTCCATCTATTTCCATAGTCAAACCTATAACCTATAATTCCTGAAAAACATGGGACAAAGCAAGTGCTATTGCACCAATGCTTTCCCATACTTTCAATGTAATTCCATTTCACTATCACTATCTACTCTTTACTATCCTAGGATCAACACTAATCAACTCTCTCCGTATTCACACAATGTTATAATATGTATATCTGACGATGGTTTCTCATATACATTTCTGCTGGGTTCAGTCCAGATTTCCCTACAGGCATGACTCTTATTTAAAGCAAACCATGAACAAAGTTCCAATTTACCCAAATTCAGTCTCAGCCTTCAATATAATATTTTCAGTTTCAGGGTCTGTCTCACCCTTCTCCTTCCACAGCATTGTGGTCGACAACACAATTCCATTCCAATTCCTGTGGAATTCCGAGCTGTTTAAATTTAAACAATCCATTTCTATATGTTGTAAACCTTTCTATATGTTATCATAAAGCCAATTAAGAGTGCCGAATCTAGGGACAATTTCTTTCCACCTTGATAATAGAAGCCACTTTACTATCAAGGATTAAACAATTTAGATCCACCGGTCAAATACATCGACTCTGATATCTCCACACCCATTTTAGTTTCTCCTTCTAGTTCAATAGATTTCTCCTCCACTACTTCTTCCTTAGTATGTTGACTCGGTTCTCTGTCCATAGCGGTTCTCTCTTATGCTAGTTTCCTAACCACAGAGTAACTTCTAGTCTGGTCTCATAAAGGGAAGTCTTGCTGCTCACAGTTGCTCTTTTGACTAATTCCAATTTCAACTCTCAGGTTCCCTGAATAAATTCCATGTTACCAGATCTTCCCAAGTTCCATCCTTTCCTGATGTTCCTCAGAATAATCCTTCCCATCTTTGGCTGCCTGTCTGGGCATATCAATACAATACCCAATTGTCAATACAATACCCAATTAATAATCAAACTCCAAATACTCCTAAGCCAAATCTCACAAGTCGATTTCAAATCTCAAACTTTAAAGTTCTTCCAATTCATTACCGTACAATTTAGAGACCAAATTCAAAATGTTATCAATTTATTTCTAATAATCATAATTTGGAAGCAAAATAGGTGTTTTATCCCAGACCACAGAGGAATGTCTATTTTCAAATTCAAATTCAGTTCTTTAAAGTGGTGCTCGCCCCAATAGTCATCATGGGTTGCCTGTGTTGTTTCTTTAGGAAAGATTGGATAGTGTTACTTTCCTTTCTTTCACTGGTGTCCAAAGCTAGATGATGTTAAAGTTGGGCACTAGGGTAGGTATCTTCTACTTCTTCCTTGATGTCAGCTTCAAAGGAGTAGGGATACTGAGGAGCAGCTTTCTCTATCTGTTGGCCTTCACAGATTTGTCTTAAAGGGACAGGACAGTATCATTTCCTCCTGTTTGTTGATTCCCATTTCTGGGGAGCTACATTACCTGAGCTGTCTTCTGCCCGTTATCAAGGAGTCTGTAAATTCTTTACCTCACTCCCCAGATAGTATGTTGTCAATTATACTGTCCTGCAGGCACAAACGTAGTAACAAGTTAGAACAATAGCTCCTCTCCCCACTCCCGTATCTCCTGCACAATGTTTCTTCTCCCTGGTGCCTTTTCAGTTCTCCTTAGTTCCCGTTCTCGTTGTCACCAGTTACTATGTTTCCATTTTTGTAGTCCTTTCTTTTAATGAAGTTCCTCTATCCCAATTAGATTATTTGTGTCTCTGCTAGGATTTGGAAGGGGGTGATGTTCTTTCTGGTTCTTATAATTTATTATTATTTTTGGGCCATCTGAGAATGCCTTCTGGTTTCATATTTTGTATTAGCTGGCAGGTCAGGGCTACCGGAATGGATTTGGTTGCCAGAATGTCCCTGCCTCCTGGTCTCCTGGCCAGTGTCCTATTCCTCTACCTTCGGGGTCTCAAGTGTCCCTGTAACCTCTCGGGATCCACTGATTTCTTAAACCCTGTGGCTCTCTTCTTTGCTCCCTTCCTTCTCGGTATTCCCTCACAGGGCACGATAGGCTTCAATGTCCTAATTCCCCACAGTTGTAGCACTGATCAGGTCTAACAGCTCTATACCATCTCCAACCAAACCGAGGAAAAGTCGGCTCACGGAATGGCATGTCTATCCAAGCTTTAAGATCCTCCTCCTCCTTATCTTCCTTTGAAGCTATTTCCCGTTTCTGGATTCTTAGTACGGGTCTCTGAGCTGCAGTCGGACCAGGTTGCATTGAAGTGTGGAAGTCTGTGGCCCAGGGACCATTTACACCTATTGCGGCTACAAGGGAATTGCCTATGGGGAATCCTTTCTAAACCCACATCGTCATGAATTTGCTCCGACCTAATAATACTATCAGTGTCAGGATCAACTATTTCCTCCTGCTGTCTCACCCTCAGAAAAGCTACTTGTTCTGCTACCAGAATCTCTGTACTTCAAGAAGGATTATTTCACTTTCCCACTTGATTTCCTAATTAATTTTGGTATGGAACCTTCCTTCTAGCTCCTTATCTCCCATATTATCCTCCACTGGTGGGGCAATCATAGGAGCTAGAGAGTCCTTCCCTGATTTTTCCACTTTGAATTTGAATTTAGTGGGTGGAGTCGAAGATGCCGCTGACTACTCCCGAGTGCCCTGCTCGCAACCTGCGCATGGTGTCTCCGATCTGAGAACATGAGAGTGCTGTGAGCAATGATCCATTCTGAAAAATTCTGCCCACCCTGGCATATAGTGGGTCTCTCTCCCTTCAAGATCCACAGATCGGCACCTTCCCTTTAAGAGCCATCTCAGTCATTTCTCTTTTAGAAGCTGGTGTTCTCTCCTGCTCCTACTATCTTCCTTCCCCTGTCCCCGAATGTCCAGAGAAGGACCAGTTCTCTCTTGTTCCCCTCTAATCCCTAACTTGAATGCTGCCATTCTTAGAGTAGAAAGCAGAACAATCTCTTTATTAATTTTCCTTTTAGTGAAGAACATTCTCCATATTCTAATACGTTTGTTCCCTTCTTCACTGTTTCCATATCGTCTAACAATTGTCTCTATGTAGGTTATTCCTACTATAGATTTTAGTCCACCCATCAGCCAAAATTTGCTGCTCAAAACTGCATTTAATTCTCCAGATAATCCTCTTAATCATTCTGCTTCATGCAGAAGTTTCTCACAAATTATTCTTATTGGGCTTTTGGGTTTATTTGATAGGTCCTTCTCTGAGACATTCCCCATTTTTCTGCACAATAGACACAATACAAAATAAAATTGCAGCCACCCACACCTATTCAATGCTCACTCCTTCTTTTCAGACTCCAAGGTCACTGAAATCACTCCCACACAATGGCTAATCGTCTCTCAGATTCACACCTCTCACACAATTGTTCCCTTCCGCCCATTATTCAATCACCCACTCAATCACTCCTATTCAATTATTCAAATCAATCGCTCATATTCAATCGCTCTCCCAACTTTCTTATCAGTTAGATCACAATCACTTCATTCAACTCTCAACCTTCAAACAAAGAATCTCCGTTTCTCAAACTAAGACTCCAACTCTTAATCACAATCTCCCCATGCAGCAATCTCTCCCACTCAAACCACTTTAAGTTAGCACAGACAAAGTAAGACTATAATCAAACAAGAAAGTATCCCCCCGATTACAAGTAACCCCAGACACACCTCAATATAAACTACAAGCGTCCACTTATTATGCCGATAAATCACAATCTAATAAATCCTCCTCATGGCATATTTGGTCAACGGAATGACTCCTTCCCCCGACACAGTGATCGGAAGAGAACAAACCCTGATTGAACCACCACGAATCGGATTCTAACAATACTACAATCCCGATTTAAACAAATACAAATATTTAATTCAAATACACTTTTGCTTCAATTATGTAACACCCAATAATCCTTAAGCACTCACACAAGCAATACAAATAGCGGTCCGCGAACTTAACACACTCTAAATCTTAACTTTCTAAATCTTAATAAACTCTAAATCTTTTTACATACACAAAGTATTTATACAGTTCGGATCCAATAACAATGCTAAAAAAGACAATGCTGGATTTCTAAAATTGACATTATTAATTTAACACGCCAGCGCACAGTTTACAAGCATTCTATCTCAATGCCGCATCACGCTGTCATCAATCAGTGAACCTCTCCCTCTGATAGCAAAGATTTTCCCCTTCTTAGGGTACTCTTTGCTGAGGGGTACTACTCTTATATGGACTACTTTTCCTCCTAAATGTTACTTTCCTCCTGCTAAGACTGGAGTTCTATAGGGGGACTTCCATCCCTCCTCTCTAAGTTCTACAGAATTAGGGATACGTTTTGCATCTGGGTACTTTTCACCAAGTAAACCAGGTTCCCGTCTCTCAGTTACTCTTCGCTATTAGGTACAAATCAACAATTGATCAGAGGGTTACTATTCACTGTTGATCAGCCGCTATTCAGAATCTATCTCAAACATGCACAAACTCCAAAGTTTTATCTACACAGAATTCGAATTCGACCATACAGGCAGAACTTCAATGTGAAATTCTGTATTTGGAAATTTGATCCTGTAAATCTAGACTTGTTCTCGGACCAACTAATTTTGGCACGCATCTCTCCACATATGCTGGCTATTGAATTCAAATTGCCCAGTGAAATCTCAAATGGACTAGAATATTCCCAGCCAATCTACACTAAAACCACCAAGCCCAGTGCCTTTACGAGATTCCTCGTCCGTCACTTCAGCGAGGGACTCAGATATCTTCACGCCGACACCTCTCTTTGCTGGGCACTGGGGGTTCAGCGCCTAGCCTCTTCGCACTGGCAGTCGATACCGATTTTCAGAATGCACCTTTCCAATCAACGCTCCCAGCAAAGATAGATCAATGTATAGACCAAATCTGTGTTTCAATACCCCACCAATTGAATACCAAATCTGGATAATGGGCCACCCCTCGCCCTTGAAGCGTGTCAGGCTCTCGTTAAGCAGCTGCAGTCTGCCAACCATGAACAAGTTTTGGACAACTCCTCGCCCTGTTTTATGGGCCTCTAACCTAAAGGTGTGCTATCCACTCTCCCGTACTTGCTAGACTCTGTTCTAACGATCTCGTTGGGACCCTCTCCCAAGCCCGCGAATGATCCATCTGCTCCGACTAGAGAAGTGCTAAAAATCAATGTGAAAACTGCACAGTGGGCCTGCTTTCTGCACTCACGATCGAAACAGCTCAACACCATTGATCGCAAACTTGTGTCTGGAGCCCGTTGAAATCCCGGACGAGCCCCCAATGTAAATAGCTCATTCTAAGTTTCTACCCAGTCCAGTTTCAGTCAAAAATCAAGAGTCAAGCAGTTGCATAATTAATCTTTATTTTGACGAAACACAATTACAGTTCCCACTACTATACCTAACCACCGTGGGTTCGATCCTCGTAAATGCCTGTCCAAGCCTTTCGAGCCTCATGCATACAGAGACACTCCAGAAGGTCACGCAGTCCCAAGCGTTCTCCCAGAAGATCAACACAGGACCTTGTGGGAGTGGCCTTTTATAGGTCCCTGAACCTTGAGGGGCTGAACCACATGGGGTGCTCTCTTTACAGTCCAATAACAGATATTCGATTAACCCAGTACATGATAGACATTTCCCCAACCCAATAATACAATGAATAATACAGTGTATTCAAACGGAGCTTCTGAAAGGAAGCAAACATCGCAACATATGCCTTGATATTCAAGAAACCCAGATAAGGCTCAATACTTAATCCAATCAACATCTAGCAAAGTAAAGCTTTGCAACATTATTTACAACGTGTATGTCTGGTTTGCATCCATGCAATCCATTCCATGCGATTCACACCTAATTGTTAGGATCTGCAGATGTTCCATTCCCTTCCTGCAGCTCTTATCTAGGCTCTCGACTAACTGGCACCATTCTGCAGCTTGTCCCATTTCGGCAGAAGGCACATTTAAATTGACCAAATGACCTCGTAGCCCAGAAGCCTTTACTCAATTTTAGTGTCCTGGCATCTCCAATTTGGCCAGAATTAGCAATTGTAGTGCAAGTTGAAAGTGCAAAAGGTACAATAACTGGTGTGGTATGGCAACAGTTCTGCAGCTGACAAGAAGGCTCTGCAGAGAGTCATCAACACAGCCCAGAGGATCACCAACACACATTTGCCTGCCCTGAAGAGATCTATAACTCTCGTTGACGCATCCTAAAGGACTCATCTCATCCCACAAAAGGCATCACGCATCCGAAAGGACTCATCTCATCCCACACATTACTTGTTTGCCCTTCTGCCCTCAGGAAAGCGTTACAGGTCCATCAAATCACACGCCACAAGATTAACAAACAGTTTCTACCCTAAGGCCATCACCACTCTGAACACTGCACTGAATACACACCCCCCATAGCCGATATTTTGTACTGCTAGAACACTATAATGTGAAATATTGCACATATTGCACATTCTGACGTGACTTGACGTTTTTCTGGCTGTTATTGTTGTTTTCATTGTCGCTATTATTTATCTGATACATTGGAGCGCCACTCGGGCAAGGCGCCTGAAATTTTGTTGTATGTATTTACAATGAAAGTGTATTATTATTATTATTATTATTATTATTATTATTATTATTATTATTATTATTATTATTATTATTATTATTATTATGAGGTAAAGTTAAAGGTAAGAGGTAAAAGGTAAAGTAACACCTCCAGGAAGTGGGTGTGAGTGAGGTGATTGGTTTAGGAGTCTCATTGCAGTGGATAAGAAGCTGTGCTATGTTTAGACAGCAGGGCTTTGAAGCTCCTGTATTTTCTTCCTGAAGGTAAAAAAAAACAGAAATGGGAATGACCAGGGTAGCAGGCATCTTGACAATTCTTTCAGCCTTCCTGAGCATTAAACCAGGGCTGGAAGTCAAAGCAAGGTAGGACCTTCACAGTGAATGGTAGGGCCATGGGGAGTATTGTAGAAAAGAGGAAGCTGGGCATGCAGGTACTCACTTCCATGAAAGTGGTGTCACAGGTGGATAGGCTGTCATTAACTGTATACTTTCCATATATTTGATCTCCCACGGGTGGTAAAGAATTTTGGAACATTGGTGTTCGTCAGTCAGGGTATTGAGTACAGAAGTTCGGACTGAAGATGGACACAAAATGCTGGAGTAACTCAGCGGGATGGCAGCATCTCTGGAGAGAAGGAATGGATGATGTTTCGGGTCAAGACCATTCTTCAGACTACTCCAGCTTTTATTGTTAATCTTTGGTTTAAACCATCATCTGGTAATTCTCTTATGCACCTTCTCCAAAGTTTCAACATCTTTCTGTAATGGGGCAATCAAAACTGCATATAATACTCCAAATGTAGCTTCAAGCAAAATCCTATCTTCAAGACTCATGCCCCAATTGGTGAAGGCAAGCATACCATATGCATTCTTTACCAATCTATCTACTTCCATTGCCACTTACAGGGAGCTCTGGGCTTCGATTTCTATATTCCTCTGTACTTCAATGCTATTAAGGATCTTGCCATCATTAAGGATCTTATCCTTGACTGTATACTTTCCGCATATTTGATCTCCCAAAGTGGATCAGCTCACACTCGCTAGGTTTAAACTCGTCTGCCATTTCTCTGCTCTTTTGGCTTTCACCAACACTTTCTGTGCCTAACCTGGACAGGTGGGACTAGTATAGATGGAGCAAGTTAGGCCAAAGGGCCAGTTTCTATGCTGCATGACTCTGACACACAATAGGTCAGGCAGCATCAGTGGAAAGAGAAATAGCATTAATTGAACATAGAATATATACGAGTGCAGCAAACAAACATGTAATTTCATCTGAATTAAAGGAGGTGCCGGAAAATTAGTGGTGGACATGTATAGTCTTTTCACTGACTGGATAGCATGCAACAAAAAGCTTATCACTGTACCTCAGTGCACCTGACAATAATACACTAAACTAAACTAAAACTAAACTAAAATGTCTTACTAAAATCCATGGAGACAACATCCACTGCCCTACCTTCATCAATCACCTCATCACCCCCTCAAAAAACTCAATCGATGGTTAGATATGACTTATCATGGACAAAACTCAGCTTACTGGCCCTAATTAGCATATTCTCTTCCTAATGTAAATAAATCCTATTCAGAAGAGTCCTCCCCCGAGCGTTCCTATTGGGAGCAGTGGCACAGCAGTAGAGTTACTGCCTTGCAGTGCCAGAAATCCAGGTTTGATTCTGACTGGGCGCTGTCTGTATGGAGTTTGTACATTCTCACTGTGACTACATGGGTTTTCTCCAGGTGCTCTGGTTTCCTCCCACATTCCAAAGATGTACAGGTTTGTAGGTTAAATGGCTTTGGTGAAGTTGAAAATTGTCCCTAGTGTGTTGGATAGTGCTTGTGTAAGCGGTGATCGCTGGTCAGCGCGAACTTGGTGGGTTGAAGGGCCTGATTCTGCATTGTATCTCTAACATCTATAATCTACTATGGATATGTGGCTCACAATCTTGAATCAATAATTTTTTACAAGGATGTTGCTAAGACTAGAGGGTCTGAGCTATAGGGAGAGGTTTAGACCTGGTCTCTATTCCGTGGAGTGCAGGAAGATGAGGGGTGATCTTATAGAGAAGAATAGATTGGGTTGATGCACAGAGTCTCTTGCCCAGAGTGGAACCAAAGGACATAGGTTTAAGGTGAAGGAGAAAAGATTTAATAGGAATTAATAGGAATTTAGAGAAGGCAGGTACGGGATACTGAGTTGGATGATCAGCCATGATCATATTGAATGGCGGTGCAGGCTCGAAGGGCTGAATGGCCTACTCCTGCACCTAATTTCTATGTTTCTATGTTTCTATGAATCTGAGGGGTAACTTTATCTTCGGTGTGCACTTTTTTTTTCTGAAGAAGAGTTGTCTCTGGCACCCTTGAACAGCACTATTTCAAGTTGGATGCACATTAGGACTGAATGTACAGCTCCCAATTCAGTTTACTGCCTGATGGTTCTATGCTTTCAGGAAAATTTTAATGCACTGGGGCAGCAGTTGATGACAGTTGATTTATGACTTTAATCTCTCACTGTATCATACTGACCATGGAATAATCGAGCCTCACTTATCTTCTGTGTGCACTTGTATTTCGGCATGAGAGAAGAGGAAAATAAAATTATTTCCTTTCTCCTTTGTGCAGAGTTTGTTACAATCAGCCTGCCTGCGCTAACATGAACTGACGAGGTTAGACTGGAACAAGTTCCAGCTACTGAGTGATCATATCAGAGCAAATTCTTGGGGTGAGCTGGTACAGCTAACTGAAACATGGTCCCCTGCTTTGCTCTTCACCTTCAGAGAGCAAGGTTGAAAGCAGGCCCTAGGCAAATAAAAGATGTAAGAATCTTTTTTACTGACAGATAAATCAAATTTTGACACTCTTGCCTTAGCCCCAGGAGTGCATTAATTTATTGCATAGATCTGTAGGTCAATATGCATTGTCTGACTGTAATCCCAAATGGGCTTGTCCCTTATATAAACGGCAAAGTCATATTGAAGCAATGGGAGGTTCTCATAGAGTTCTAACTAAGTTTGGTTAGTGATTTATTATTTAAGACATAAGAGAGCAGTCACAAATTATTGAACTATGAAATACAATAAGTAGTGCTTAAAATGCAATAAATCTGAAAGGAGAAGGAAAATAAACTAATTAATATCTTGGGATTGATTCCTTCATCAGAGTATGTTATATAATTCCATCATACCCCCCTGTGCATTGGAGGCACATGCATACATATTTAGATTGTGGTGTTAAAACAGAATACGGACCAAGACTGCATTCCTCTGCAGAAGAAGCAGAAAATGTAACAGAAATCATGAAGCATAGTTTTATATTTCAAGCAGGAAGTTGTGGAGCAGTTACAGCAGATTGTCTCATTGATTCTTTAGAATTGCAATTTTTTAAATACAGGCATCATACTTGAAGAGACCTGATTGATTTCAATCTTGCCTGAGCTCAAAAGTCCTTACCTTCCCCACCAAGGCCAAATCTGTGTTAAAACCCAAAACAATAGTTTCTTTCAGTTTCAATTGGGGGGAAATTTTGCTGATTGAAATCTGGCAGTACACAGCTCTATCCCAGATCATCTGTCCCAGCTTTGGCCAGGTGTAGAAGTCATGGAGTCATATAGTGTGGAACCAGGGCCTTCGCCACAACTCGCCATACTTGTCCCAACAATAGTCCCGCCTGCCTGCGTTTTACTCTTATCCCTCTAAACCTGTCCTATCCATGTACCTGTCTAAATGTTTCTTGTATGTTACGATCATACCTCCCTCAACTACCTCCCACCGCAGCTTGTTCCATACATCCACCACTATTTATGTGAAAGCATTAGCCCTTGGATTCCTATTAAATCTTTCCCCCCTCACCTTAAACCAATGTCCTCTGCTTCTCGATTCCCCTACTGTGGGCAAGAGACTCTGTGCGTCTACCTGATCTATTCCTTCCATGATTTTGTACACCTTTACATGATCACCCCTTCTCCTCCTGCATTCCAATGAATAGTCCTAGCCTGCTCAAACTTGTCCTATAGCTCAGCCCTTGAGTCCTCATAAATCTTCTCTGCACCCTTTCCAGCTTGACATCATCTTTCCTTTAACAAAGTGGCCAAAACTGAATGCAATACTCTACATGTACTCTCACCAATGTCTTATAAAACTGCACCATGAGCTACCAACTTCTAGACTCAGTACTCTGATTGATGACAGCCAATGTGCCAAAAATCTTTTTGACCACCCTATTTACCTGTGATGCCACTTTCAACAAACAATATGTCTGCATTCCTAGACCCCACTGCTCTATAACACTCCCTAGAGATCTGCCATTCACTGTACCAGTCCAGCCCATGTTAGTCTTCCCAAAATGCAACACCTCACATTTCTCTGCAATAAAGCACTATGATGCATACATCAGATGACTGTTTCAAGTGTATCTATGTTTTTGTATCTGTCCCTATTTAAATAAACCTTTAAAAAAAATTTATAAAAAAATTGCATCAACCATTCTTCAGCCCACCTGCCCATCCGAATAAGATCCTGCTGTAATTTCTGTCAATCAACTTCATTATTTACAATATGACCCATCTTTGTGTTATCAGCAACTTTGCCATGCAGGAGTCCAGGAGGAGTTGGAGAAATGCAGTGGCTTGCAAAAGTATTCATACCCCTTGAACCTTTCCACATTTTGTCACGTTACAACCACAAACGTAAATGTATTTTCTTGGGATTTTATGTGATATACCAACACAAAGTGGTGCATAATTGTGAAGTGGAAGGAAAATTATACATGGTTTCCAAATTTTATTACAAGTAAAAAACTGAAAAGTGTGGCGTGCAAAAGTATTCAACCCCCATGAGTCAATACTTTGTAGAACCACCTTTCGCTGCAATTACAGCTGCAAGTCTTTTGGGGTATGTCTCTACCAGCTTTGCACATCTAGACACTGACATTTTTGCCCATTGTTCTTTGCAAAATAGCTCGAGCTCAGTCAGATTGGATGGAGAGCGTCTGTGAACAGTAATTTTCAAGTCTTGCCAGAGATTCTCAATTGGATTTAGGTCTGGACTTTGACTAGGCCATTCTAACACATGAATATGCTTTGATCTAAACCATTCCATTGTAGCTCTGGCTGTATGTTTAGGGTCGTTGTCCTGCTGGAAGGTGAACCTCCGCCCCAGTCTCAAGTCTTTTGCAGACACTAACAGGTTTTCTTCCAAGATTGCCCTGTATTTGGCTCCATCCATCTTCGCATGAACTCTGACCAGCTTCCCTGTCCCTGCTGAAGAAAAGCATCCCCACAGCATGATGCTGCCACCACCATGTTTCACAGTGGGGATGGTGTGTTCAGGATGATGTGCAGTTTTCTGCCACACATAGCGTTTTGCATTCAGGTCAAAAACTTCAATTTTGGTCTCATCAGACCAGAGCACCTTCCTCCACATGTTTGCTGTGACCCCCACATGGCTTGTGGCAAACTGCAAACGGGACTTTTTATGGCTTTGTTTCAACAACGGCTTTCTTCTTGCCACTCTTCCATAAAGGCCCGATTTGTGGAGTGCATGTCAAATAGTTGTCCTGTGGACAGATTCTCCCACCTGAGCTGTGGATCTCTGCAGCTTCTCCAGAGTTACCATGGGCCTCTTGGCTGCTTCTCTGATCAATGCTCTCCTTGCCCGGCCTGTCAGTTTAGGTGGACGGCCATGTCTTGGTAGGTTTGCAGTTGTGCCATACTCTTTCCATTTTCGGATGATGGATTGAACAGTGCTCCGTGAGATGTTCAAAGCTTGGGATATTTTTTTTATAACCTAACCCTGCTTTAAACTTCTCCACAACTTTATCCCTGACCTGTCTGGTGTGTTCCTTGGGCTTCATGATGCCCAAGGAACATTGTTTGTTCACTAATGTTCTCTAACAAACCTCTGAGGCCTTCACAGAACAGCTGTATTTATACTGAGATTAGATTACACACAAGTGGACTCTATTACCAATCAGGTGACCTCTGAAGGCAATTGGTTGCACTGGATTTTATTTAGGGGTCTCAGAGTAAAGGGGGGTGAATACTTTTGCACGCCACACTTTTCAGTTTTTTATTTGTAATAAAATGTGAAAACAATGTATTATTTTCCTTCCACTTCACAATTATGCGCCACTTTGTGTTAGTCTTTCACATAAAATCCCAATAAAATACATTTACGTTTGTGGTTTTAACGTGACAAAATGTGGAAAAGTTCAAGGGGTATGAATACTTTTGCAAGCCACTGTAATGCTGGAGTTAGAAAAATAACATCTGTTCTACTGCTCCCCTACTGGACTCAAGCCAGTTTGAGCGCAGAAGGGGAGCAGTGACATGTTGATCAGAAGGTGCTGCAAATGGCACTCAGATTTGTGTCAGGGAGGCCTGGGTAGACAGACAGTAGCCCATTCACTTGCACAGGGTCACAAGTCCTGCACACTAATGGTAAGTGTGACTGATTAGATCATTTCACATTTTTAAAAGAACCTCTCAATTAATTGTCAATGTCAAGGAAAGGGCATTCACGACGCTGCCCTGTTTCCACCAATCTTTCCACCACCACGCAACAAGAAGCAACAAGATAAACACCATTGTATGCAGATGACGAGAAGTGTGTTCAGATCTGGCTGAACATCTTCTAATCTTGTGTGTGGACTCGATAAGACGAAGAATTATTTGTCCTAGTGTCTTCCATCTACTTTAAAGAAATCTCCATCATTCCTGGAGTCGGACTATTAACTGAGCTACTATTCCAGTGAATAAAGAACTTAAAGAAAGGTAACTTTGAGGGTATGAGACGTGAATTGGCCAAGATTGACTGGCAATTAATTCTAAAAGGGTTGACGGTGGATATACAATGGAAGACATTTAAAGACTGCATGGATGAACTACAAAAATTGTTCATCCCAGTTTGGCAAAAGAATAAATCGGGGAAGGTAGTGCATCCGTGGATAACAAGGGAAATCAGGGATAGTATCAAAGCAAAGGATGATGCGTACAAAGTAGCCAGAAAAAGCAGCATACCAGAGGACTGGGAGAAATTCAGAGACCAGCAGAGGAGGACAAAGGGCTTAATTAGGAAAGGAAAAATAGATTATGAAAGAAAACTGGCAGGGAACATAAAAACTGACTGCAAAAGTTTTTTATATATGTGAAGAGAAAGAGGTTAGTTAAAACAAATGTAGGTCCCTTGCAGTCAGAAACAGGTGAGTTGATCATGGGGAACACGGATATGGCGGACCAATTGAATAACTACTTTGGTTCCGTCTTCACTAAGGACACATAAATAATCTGCCTGAAATAGCAGGGGACTGTGGGTCAAAGGAGGAATGAGTGAAATCCAGGTCAGTCGGAAGTGTGTTGGGTAAATTGAATAGATTAAAGGCCGATAAATCCCCAGGGCCAGATAGGCTGCATCCCAGAGTACTTAAGGAAGTAGCTCAGGAAATAGTGGATGCATTAGTGATAATCTTTCAAAACTCTTTAGATTCTGGAGTAGTTCCTGAGGATTGGCGGGTAGCAAATGTAACCCCTCTTTTTAAGAAGGGAGGGAGAGAGAAAACGGGGAATTACAGACCAGTTAGTCTAACATCGGTAGTGGGGAAACTGCTAGAGTCAGTTATTAAAGATGGGATAGCAGCACATTTGGAAAGTGGTGAAATCATTGGACAAAGTCAGCATGGATTTACAAAAGGTAAATCATGTCTGACGAATCTTGTGGAATTTTTCGAGGATGTAACTAGTAGCGTGGATAGGGAGAACCAGTGGATGTGGTATATCTGGACTTCCAGAAGGCTTTCGACAAGGTCCCACATAAGAGATTAGTATACAAACTTAAAGCATACGGTATTAGGGGTTCAGTATTGATGTGGATAGAGAACTGGCTGGCAAACAGGAAGCAAAGAGTAGGAGTAAACGGATCCTTTTCACAATGGCAGGCAGTAACTAGTGGGGTACCGCAGGGCTCAGTGCTGGGACCCCAGCTATTTACAATATATATTAATGATCTGGATGAGGGAATTGAAGGCAATATCTCCAAGTTTGCGGATGACACTAAGCTGGGGGGCAGTGTTCGCTGTGAGGAGGATGCTAGGAGACTGCAGGGTGACTTGGATAGGTTGAGTGAGTGGGCAAATGTTTGGCAGATGCAGTATAATGTGGATAAATGTGAGGTTATCCACTTTGGTGGCAAAAACAGGAAAGCGGACTATTATTTAAATGGTGGCCGATTGGGAAAAGGGGAGATGCAGCGAGACCTGGGTGTCATGGTACACCAGTCACTGAAAGTAGGCATGCAGGTGCAGCAGGCAGTGAAAAAAGCGAATGGTATGTTAGCTTTCATAGCAAAAGGATTTGAGTACAGGAGCAGGGAGGTTCTACTTCAGTTGTACAGGGTCTTGGTGAGACCACACCTGGAGTATTGCGTGCAGTTTTGGTCTCCAAATCTGAGGAAGGACATTATTGCCATAGAGGGAGTGCAGAGAAGGTTCACCAGACTGATTCCTGGGATGTCAGGACTGTCTTATGAAGAAAGACTGGATAGACTCGGTTTTATACTCTCTGGAATTTAGGAGATTAAGAGGGGATCTTATAGAAAACTTACAAAATTCTTAAGGGGTTGGACAGGCTAGATGCAGGAAGATTGTTCCGATGTTGGGGAAGTCCAGGACAAGGGGTCACAGCTTAAGGATAAGGGGGAAATCCTTTAAGACCGAGATGAGAAAGACTTTCTTCACACAGAGAGTGGTGAGTCTCTGGAACTCTCTGCCACAGAGGGTAGTTGAGGCCAGTTCATTGGCTATATTTAAGAGTGAGTTGGATGTGGCCCTTGTGGCTAAGGGGATCAGAGGGTATGGAGAGAAGGCAGGTACGGGATACTGAGTTGGATGATCAGCCATGATCATATTGAATGGCGGTGCAGGCTCGAAGGGCTGAATGGCCTACTCCTGCACCTAATTTCTATGTTTCTATGTTTCTATGTTTCCTGTGTCTGTTTGTCACCCAATTCAGCTACATTTTTCCTTGAATGTGCCTTACTAGCTGCTCCTTGGCCTAAATGGTATTTGCCTTCGAGCTGTCAGTTTTGTAGCTAGTATTTGTGCCGACCACCTCAAACGAACTGTGCTTCCCACTCCATTTCTGCAATTGGAAATCTATAGTGGTTATCTGCAGTCTTGGCTAGAAAGCACAGAAGTGCCATTCACCATTCACCAGTCCAGGTGCATTCACTCAGCCTGGATCCCCAGCTGCTGGTACTGCCTGCCAACAAAGGACTAGGACAATGTTGCCAGGATGCTGAGTTCTGCAAAGACACTGCCACGTGAAAGAGAAGCTGATAGGAAGCAACACAAAATGGGTACTAAATCCTGCATGTCCATATAAATATAAATGCCCAAGGTCACGGGTAACAACCAATAACACTTTCGAAGATTTGTCAGTGAATTGAAAGTAGGAATAATAAGTGTTTTATATGATCTGCGTATAATATATATGAACGTCATGATTGCGCAATATACAATTGACCTTATGTTTAAGATTTTATCAATCTTTTTCACACAATAATCATGCTATCATTCTACAGTTAATCTGCTGCCAATTATTTTGATATAATTAGTGCTACATTTCTAATGCACAAGCTAGAGAACAATGAGGTGTTGCTCGACATGTTTTGGCTGCTGCTCGACAAGTAGGTTTTGGCTGCATGTAGAGGTTAGAATTACATGCTGTTCTTAGATGTATTAAAGAGACGTAGATATAGTCGTTAAGGCTAATGGAATCAAGGGGTATGGGGAAGCAGGAACGGGGTACCGATTTTGGATGATCAGTCATGATCATATTGATTAGGGGTGCTGGCCTACTTCTGCACCCAAATGGCCTACTTCTGCACCTATGTTCAATGTTTCTATGTTAACAAAAGTAGACTATGGAATATTTTGTTGCCAGGTCTGTTTATTGACTCAGAGCTTTATAGATTTTATTTCATCCTTGATAATCTGGATGATTTGCAGAAAAAAATGATAACCATCCTATTATATTGATGAATAGAATGATCCAGTACGACTTTGAATATTACTTATGCGATAACTATTGATTGCTTAGTGAGTATCTTGGCTTTAATTGAATTATTTTTTAAAGAAGATAAATAATTAACAGTTCTGAATTTAATATAAATCATCTCAATGGGAATACAAATAAGGACGTGAGGGTTTAACAATCACAGCCAAATCCAGCATTTGAAATTTGTCAAGTCTTACTCCTTCAGTCGGGGACGGAAATATTTATGAGCTGTTGTAAAAAATGACTTGGTACGTTCTATAATTCCACGCTCTTCAATACTAATGAAGCATGAAACAGCAATTGAAATAAATTATATGTGATTGCTAAGTTTCTGAAACATAAGACAAATTCTAAATGCTGCAGTGAAAGACAACTCAACCAATATCTTCTGATGAAGAGTTGCAGACATGAAACAATTACTTTCTCTTTCTCTCTGAGCGGCACGGCGGCTCAGCAGTAGAGTTGGCTTGGTATAACTGTATATAACTTCGCATAACTGCAAATTGTCCCTAGTGTGTAGGATAGTGTAAGTGTGCAGGGATTGCTGGTCGGTGCGGACTCGGTGTCCGAAGGGCCGTTTCTGCTCTGTATCTCTAAACTAAACTAAGCCTATAGCTGTCTGGCCTGTTGAGTTATTCCAGCATTTTAAATTAATCATTTTGCCCACCATTAATTTATGTTTGATCAAGGCTGCCCTCCCGCAACTCACTAGTTAAATTTTTCCCAAAGCTTCGACCACCCCAAAGCGGGGGCTTCGATCGCCCCGGCTGCGGGAGCTTCGATCACCTCAACGGATGGTTCGACTGCCCAGACCGTAGGAGAATAAAGAGGGAAGAAGATTAGACTTTATTTAGACTTCCATCACAGTGAGGAATGTGGGGAATCCGCTGTGGTGGATGTTTATGTTAGCTTTTATGTAGTTGTGTGGCTTGTTGCTTTTTTTTTTGGATGGCTGTATGGTAATACGAATATCACTGTACCTTAATTGCTACACGTGACCATAAATGACCTTTGAAACCTTTGAATTAACTAATATGATTAGTTTTTATCTGCAATATGAGAAGGAGAAGGTTAAATCGGAAATGTCAGTGATGTAGTTGAACAAAGGGGACTATGAAGGCATGAGGGAGGAGCTGGTCAAAGACTGGAAAGGGATCCTGGCTGGAATGATGGTGGAACAGCAATGGCAGGAATTTCAGGGCATAATCCGGAAGACGCAGGTTCATTTCATTCCAAAAGAGAAGAAAAATTCTAAGGGGAGTAGGAGGTAACTGTGGCTGACAAGAGAAGTTAGGGTTAGAATAAAACTAAAAGAAACGATGTATAACACAGCAAAGAGTAGCCGGAAGCCAGATGATTGGGAAATTTTCATAGGACAACAGAAGGCAACAAAACGGGCAATACGGGCTGAAAAGATGAGGTACGAGGGGAAGCTGGCCAGGAATATAAAGAAGGACAGTAAAAGCTTCTTTAGATATGTTAAGGGAAAAAGGATAGCAAAGGAAAATGTGGGTCCCTTGAAGGCAGACACGGGTGAAATTATTATTGGGAACAAGGAAATGGCAGAAGAGTTGAACAGGTACTTCGGATCTGTCTTCACTAGGGAAGACACAAACAATCTAATAGAAGTACTGGAGGACAGAGGATCTAAGGGGGTAGAGACATTCAAAGACATTTTCATTATGTGAGAAATATTATTGGGTAGGCTAATGGGACTAAAGGATCATAAATCCCCTGGGCCTGATGGTCTGCATCCCAGGGTCCTCAGGGAGGTGGCTCTAGAAATAGTGGATGCATTGGTGATCATTTTCCAATGTTCAATCAATTCAGGATCAATTCCTGTGGACTGGAGTATAGCTAATGTTATCCCATTTTTCAAGAAAGGAGCGAGCAAGAAAACGGGGAATTACAGACCCCAGTTAGCCTGACTTTGGTGGTGGGAAAGATGCTGGAGTCAATAATTAAAGAGGTAATAATGGGGTATTTGGATAGTAGTAAAAGTATTAGTCCAAGTCAGCATGGATTTATGCAAGGAAAACCATGCTTGACTAATCTTCTGGATTTCTTTGAGGATGTGACAAGTAAAATGGATGAAGGGGAGCCAGTAGATGTAGTGTATCTAAATTTTCAGAAAGCCTTTGATAAGGTCCCACACGGGAGACTGGTGACTAAAATTAGAGCTCATGGTATTGGGGGTAGGGTGTTGATGTGGATAGAAAATTGCTTGGCAGACAGGAAGCAAAGAGTAGGAGTGAACGGGTCCTTTTCAGAATGGCAGGCAGTGGTGAGTGGAGTGCCGCAAGGCTCGGTGTTGGGGCCGCAACTGTTTACCATATTCATTAATGATTTGGAAGAGGGAATTGGGAGCAACACTAGCAAGTTTGCGGATGACACAAAGCTGGGTGGCAGTGTGAACTATGAAGAAGATGTTAGGAGGTTGCAGGGTGACTTGGATAGGTTCAGTGAGTGGGCAGATGCAGTACAATATAGATAAATGTGAGGTTATCCACTTTGGCGGCAAAAGCAAGGGAGCAGATTATTATCTCAATTGGGTTGTTGCTAATGGAATGTTGGCCTTCACAACAAAGAGGATTTCAGTATAGGAGTAAATAGGTTCTTCTGCAGTTGTATAGGGCTCTGGTAATTTGTGTACAGTTTCGGTCTCCTAATTTGAGGAAGGACATCCTTGTGATTGAGGCAGTGCAGCGTAGCTTCATGAGATTGATCCCCGGGATGGCGGGACTGTCATATGAGGAAAGATTGAAAAGACTAGGCTTGTATTCACTGGAGTTTAGAAGGATGAGGGGGAGATCTTATAGAAACATATAAAATTATAAAAGGACTGGACAAGCTAGATGCAGGAAAAATGTTCCCAATGTTGGGCCAGTCCAGAATCAGAGGCCACAGTCTTAGAATAAAGGGGAGGCCATTTTAGACTGAGGTGAGAAAAAACTTTTTCACCCAGAGAGTTGTGAATTTGTGGAATTCCCTGCCACAGAGGGCAGTGGAAGCCAAGTCACTGGATGGATTTAAGAGAGAGTTAGATAGAGCACTAGGGGCTAGTGGAATCGGGGGATATGGGGAGAAGGCAGGCACGGGTTATTGATTGGGGATGATCAGCCAGGATCACAATGAATGGCGGTGATGGCTCCAAGGGCCGAATGGCCTGCTCCTGCACCTATTTTCTATGTTTCTATTTTTCTATGAATGTAAAAATATTTATTGTAATATTTCTCTGATATCTTTGCCCATGCCCAACTGTGTCTTGCATGCACCCTCCTCTGTCCTCTCGGCTCTGTCTCAGCAGATCCACAATTTGTTTTAACCAGTAAAGCATCCTACCTCTTTGCACTGTGAGGCGCGGCTGCGGGTGCAGAATGGACGCTACTGCGAGGCGCTGCGGAGCCATACAAGAATGAAACCGGTGGTCAACAAGATCAAAAACCCGGTGGCACGCCACGAACAACGACAGACCCAGCAGCCAAAGAGAACAAAGACTTAGCAAGCCATTGCCTACAGGGGGAAGCTTGGAAGTCCCAAATACTGGAGAGCCAAAGAGGAAGCCGCTGGCAATAACTGGCACGAGTAGTGGGCCAATAAGAGAGGGACTGGGGTATTTGCTCCAGTGCCTCCAAGGCTGGTTGCAGGAGGAGACCCCGGGGTGTCATGCAAGGAGAGGGATATCGGGTCACGGGCCTGCTGCAGCCAGAGGCTTTCCTGGATCGGGGGGGCGTTCCAGTGCTTCCAGCATGTGGACTGGACTTTGGACTTTAAAACCCCTCACGGTGCGAGTCGACCCACGAGTGACCCCGTGTTTATAACAAATGAAACTCGTGGTAATCACGTACAAGTAATGTAGCGGGAACGTCGGAACTCATGGACGCAACTTAGCGACTTGTGGCGCTAAGGACAGGGACCTGGGAAACTTGTTAACTCTTGAAAAACTTTAAACATGATTAAAGATTTCCACGAGTAAAATTTACTCTTGAAGTTAAAATTTGAAACATTTAAACTTGTTGTAAAACGTAGTAGCCCGTGAGTTTACCTTAGTGACTCGTGAGTCTACCGTGGGCACTCTTTAACTCAGCGGGACAGGCAGCATCTCTGGAGAGAAGGAATGGGTGATGGGATGACGTTTCCAAAATTCTGCTGCGTCTTCGTGTTACTCCAGCATGTGTGTTCACTTTTTGTCAACCAGCATTTGCCCTTTTTTGTGTATGGCATTATATGTATCCGTGGCAGATGATTGTCGCTCCCTTCAGTATCCCAGGGGGTCGGGACGGGACTGGAGTTGGGAGGGAAAGGTGGGGGGGAGAGGGGAGTGGGGGGAGTTAGGGTGACTTAGTCCGGGAAACAAGTGTATGATAGGTGTACTGACTGTGTGGGCAGACACTTCGATAGTGATTGCCCATGGGGAGAGAAGGAGAGGGGAGAAGGAGGGGGAGAAGGGGGAGAGAGAGAGAGGAGGACAGGAGAGAGAAACAGAGAGAATCAGAGGAACAGAAGAATCAGAAGAAAGCACCTCACTATTATTGGTGGTACACAAAAAGCTGGAGAAACTCAGCGGGTGCAGCAGCATCTAAGGAGCGAAGGAGATAGGCGACGTTTCGGGTCGAGACCCTTCTTCAGACTGGTCAGTGATCAGGGAAACGTATTATTGGTTCTTATTTATGGGATAAAAATCTTTTATCCAAGATAACAAGAATAACAATGCGCAAAATTAACATCGTTATGTGACGAAATGGGGAAGAACAATTTAAAAAGCTTCCACTAACAATTATATTAACTGCGTGGAAATTTCTGCATGGATAGATGACGACTCAGAGCATGTCAATAGAGATCTTTTTGTTTATTTCTCCTATCTCAGGATAAAGATGAAAAAATAACCAAATAGTCCTGCATGTTGAGTGCATAACAAGAACGACTAAAGCTCAGAGCTGTCCCTTCCACACCTCATTATGCAAATACCAAAGATGGGTAAAAATACCAGATTTAAACCAATTCAGACAGGAAATCTTTTATCAATTAAACGTAACCAGGTATTCAAGATGGGAGGGAATACATTGAAGTCCCTCACCCTGAACACAGGATCCCCCCCAGGGTTGCATCCTCAGCCCCCTTTGTACTCCGTGTACAGACGTGACTGTGTGGCTAGTTTCAGCTCCAACTCGATTATCAAGTTTGCTGATGACGCTGTGGTGGTGGGCCTGACCTCAGACAACGATGAGAAGGCCTACCGGGAGGAGGTGGCTGATCTGGCATTCTGGTGTCAGGACAACAGCCTCCTCTTGGACATCAAAAAAAACGAAGGAGCTGATCGTGGACTTTAGGAGGGCACTTCATCCGAGGACGTACACACCATTGAGGATAAATGGGGATACTGTGGATAGAGTGAGCTGTTTTAACTACCTGGGAGTCCACATCTCTGAGGATATGACATGGACATCACATGCTACAGCACTCATGAGTAAGGCAAGGCAGCGCCTTTACCACCTCAGGTAATTGAGGAAATTCAGAGTCTCCAAGGATCCTCCAGTGCTTCTACTCAGCGGCTGTGGAACGCATATTGTCCGGAAATATTACAATCTGGTTTGGAAATTGCTCTGCCCAGGACAAGAAGGCTCTGCAGAGAGTAGTGCGTTCGGCCGAACGCACAATGGGAACTTCACTCGCCCCTCTGCAGGAACTATACATCAGGAGGTGCAACTTCAGAGCCAATAAGATAATGGGAGACCCCTTCCACCCCTGCAACGGGCTGCTCCAGCTGCTACGGTCAGGCAAACGCCTCTGTTGCCATGCTGTGGGAACAGAGAGGTTGAGAAGGAGTTTCTTCCCACAGGCCATTAGGACTGTAAACTCCTATCTCACCAGGGACTAACTTTAATGTACCACAATACCGCCCACAATAAGAACATGTAAAAGAACATGTGATTCCGTTCCATTCTGTTTGTAGTTTGTTGGTTGTTTGTTTGTTTTTTTGCACAAAGTCCGCGAGCATTGCCACTTTTCATTTCACTGCACATCCCGTATGTGTATGTGATGAATAAACCTGACTTGACTTGACTTGACTTGACACAAAATGCTATAGTAACTCAGCGGGACCGGCAGCATCTCTGGAGAGAAGACATTCTCTCCAGATATGCTGCCTGTCCCGCTGAGTTACTCCAGTATGTTGTGTCTACCAAGGCAAATGGGATGTTGGACTTTATTGCAAAAAAGATTTGAAGACAGGCACCTTGCTCTAATTATATTGTGTCCTGTTGAGACTGCATAAAATCATAGAATTACATTGCATGCAACTTGTCCATGCAGAACAAGTTGTCACATTTAACCAGGTCTCATTTTCCTGTGTTTGAGCTGTTTCCTCCAAACATTTTCAATCCGTATACCTACCCAAATGTATTTTATATGTTGTTACAGTATCTGCCTCAACTACCTCCTCTGGCAGCTTGTTGCGTATACCAACCATCCTTTGTGTGAAAAAGTTGCCCTTCAAGTTCCTGTTGAATCTTTCTCCTCTCCTCTCTAGATTAGGCACCAAAGTCGCCACATCCTTCTTAGAACAGTACACAATATTCTGAATGTGGCCTATCCGAAGTTCAATGTGACTTCCAAATTCTTATATTTAATGCCACAAATGATGAAGGAAAGCATACCACATGCCTTCTTCATCATTGCATCACCTTTTTTTCACGACACTGGATCTGAGCCCAAGATCCCTATTTGACCATGTTAAGAGTCTTGCTATTTACTCTACAATTTCCATTTCCACTTCAACTTGTTACACTTACTCGAATTAATCTCCACCTGTCATTTCTTAGCAGTCACAGGGGGGACATGTAAACTCCACACAAACTGGACCCAAGTACCGCATTGAACCTGGGTCACTGAAGCCATGAGACTGCTGCTCTACCATGCTGCCCCAGAGTGTCGGAGCTTCCCTGCTGACCACAAGTGAACAAAATGGCTATTTACCTTTCGCACTGACTAATGTTTTTCATAGCTGAATAAAAAAAATAGATGTACATAATTATTTTCCTACTTGTTATGGATTCTGGTACTGTCAGCAACATTTGGGCTGTATTGGGCTTTTAAGATGATAGTGCAAAAGTTAACAAATTCTCTGAAGATTACATATAATAAGCATTTAATTTCAAGGAATAAACAGATAAGTCTGTTGCTTTGCCAAGTCCTTGCTGTGAGGACCAAGAGCATTTTGGCAATGTTCCAGTTGTGTTTGTAAACAGTGGGACAAAAGGCTCTGAATACGGAGTTAAAAAGGTCTGACTCATGCAGTACAGGTGTCACAACTCCAGCAATTCATGTTTATTCATGACCTTCAATAGCATCTGTGTGGAGTTTGCACATTCCACCTGTGACTCTAGTTTGGATACTGTAGTTTCCTCTCACATCCCAAAGATATGCAGGCTGTTGGGTCAATTGGCCCACTGTGTATTATGTCTAGTGTAGGTGAGTGGTAGACTCTGGTCTGATAGGAATGTGGAAAACTAAAATGAGATTAGTGTGAATAGATGCTTGATGGTCAGTATTGACTTGAAGGGCTGAAAAGTCTGTTTCTATGATGAATAAATCCATGACTGAATTACTGCACTCAGAAATACATGGTACAGGAAGTAAGCTTGAGTTTTTTAAGTGTAATTGGAGTTGGCTCTTCAATAGTTTAAACATATGTTCATGAGACCATTATAATTTATTACTATTGCAACCATTTAAAGAGGAACATCACAAGGTACTAAAGCCACATTTTTATGGACCATATTATATTGGCTTTTTGTTATAGCGGATAACCTACTGACCTTCACTTCCAGATCAGGCTGCCAACACCACTCCTGACCCACACAGCTTCCACGGCCACTTCCAGGCTGGACCTAATGCCACCAATGCCGACTCACAGCTTGCTTGGCCACTTCCAGGCCACACCTACCACTGCTGCTGCTGAATCTTACCTGTACTCATAAGATCATAAATGATAGGAGCAGAATTAGGCCATTCGGCCCATCAAGGTAATGGAATTGCTAGGAGGTAGTGACCACAATATGATAAGTTTTAATTTGCAATTTGAGAGGGAGAAGGTTAAATCAGAAGCGTCAGTGTTGTAGTTGAACAAAGGAGACTATGAAGGCATGAGAGAAGAGCTGGTCAAGGTCGACTGAAAAAGGATCCTAGCAGGAATGATGGTGGAACAACAATGGCAGGAGTTTCTGAGCATAATCCAGAATATGCAGGATTATTTCACTCCAAAGTGGAAGAAAGACTCTTAAGGGGAGTAAGAGGCAACCATGGATGTCAACGAAAGTTAGGGATGGTATGAAACTAAAAGAAAAGGTGTATAACACAGCAAAGTGTAGCGGGAAGCTAGAGGATTGGGAAACTTTCAAAGGACAAGTGAAGGTAACACAAATGGCAATACGGGGTGAAAAGATGAAGTATGAGGATAAGCTGGCCAAGGATATAAAGGATAGGAAAAGCTTCAAAGGTTCTTTATTAGTCCCATACACCAATTGGTGTAGTGAAATGCATATTGCCATTGCAGCACATAAAATAATGAATACAACATAACAATAATAAAGAAATTTAAACATAAAAAACATCCCCCCACAATGGTTCCCATTATGATGGAAGGGACAAAGTCCAGTCCCCATCCCCATGTCCACCCATAGTCGGGCCTATTGAGGCCTCCGCAGTCGCCTTTATGGAGGCCCGATGTTCCAGGCCGTTCTCACTGGATGATGGTGCTCCGGTGTCGGGAGAATCCTCTCAGCGGCATGCTTCCTTACCGGAGTCCGCGGCTTCCGAAGCAGACAGGCCGTGCTGGATGGAGCTCCACCACTGGCGATCTCGGCAAGAGATCCCAGGCTCCCGATGTAAAGTGTCGCCGCCCGCCGTCGCCACTACAGACGGCCCGATGTACAGGCGGTGGAACACACTCCATGGCTTGGAGGTCCCGAATCAGCACTTTCCTACCAGAGTCCGCGGCTTCAGGATGTTATAGGCCACAAGTCGGCAGTCTGAGCTCTTCTCCGGCGATCCCCGGCGAGGGATCCCAGGCTCTGGATGGTACATCCACGCCCCGCCCGCGGCTAGTAGCTCCTCAGGCTGCGGCTTCAGGATGTTATAGGCCGTGGGCCAGCGGTCGGAGCTCTTCTCGGCAATCCTCATCAAGCGATCCCAGGCTCCGGAAAATAAGTCCACTCCATGCCTGCGGCCAGAAGCTCCGCGGCCCACAGTCCCCATGGTGTCAAAGTCACCAGGCCAGCTATCGGAGCACTCCTCTCTGGCGACCCCCGGCAAGGGTTCGCCTGCTCCGCGATGGAAAGACCATGCTGTGCCTGCTGCCGATGCTCCGGCCGTTCCAATCCATGATGTTAGACCGTGAGGGAGGCGACATGGAAAAAGTCGCCTCTCCATGGAGGAGGCGGCCAAAAGTGGTTTCCCCCTAGTCCCTCCCCACCACTCACCACATAAGACATACCGAGAGACACCCAAACTAACACTAGACACCCCCCAAAAAAAAAAAAAACTCTGATTCTGTCTTCGCTACGGAGGACACAAACAATCTCCCAGATGTACTAGAGGACGGAGGATCTAGGGAGATAGAGGAACTGAAAGAAAATTGCATTAGGCGAGAAAAAGTATTGGGTAAACTGATGGGACTGAAGGCAGATAAATCCCCAGGGCCTGATGGTCTGCTTCCCAGAGTACTCTAGGAAATCGTGGACGTATTGGTGTTCATTTTCCAATATTCTATAGATTCGGGATCAATTCCTGTGTTTTGGAGGGTAGTTAATGTTCCACTTTTCAAGAAAGGAGCAAGAGAAAAAATGGGTAATTATAGATCAGTTAGCCTGACATCGGTGGTGGGGAAGATGCTGGAGTCAATTATTCTCCTGCCTTCTTCCCATAACCTCTGACGACCATTCTAATCAAGAATCTATCTATATCAGCCTTACAAATATCCACTGGCGGTCACCACAGCCTTCTGTAGGAAATAATTCCATAGATTCACCACCCTCTGACTAAAATAATTCCTCCTCATCTCCTTCCTAAAGAACGTTCTTTAATTCTGAGGCTATGACCCCTAGTCGTAGATTCTCCCATTCGGGGAAACATCCTCTCCACATCCATTCTATCCAAGCCTTTCCAGCCACCCATGGTCTGCGACCAATGACTCAGCTGATCCTCACCTCTCTCCTGGCCGCCAACATGCCAGGAACATCGACTCACCTGGATCCCAGGCCCAGTTCCCGACTGAGACTTTGAAAAAGGGTCCCAACCCAAGATTTCATCTATCCATGTTCTCCAGACATGCTGTCTGACCTGCTGAGTTACTCCAGTTTTAGAGGGTTAACTATTTAAGATTAATGCATCAGAAATTGATTGTAACTACACAGCAGAAATAACAATTATTTCTATGATAATGTTACTATGAATGCTTAATCTGCCTTAAAATTTACAACATTGCCACTTGTTATGGCAAATTATTTCAGAAACGTCCATTGTAAGGAAACTAATTAAATATAAACATTGTTTGTTTTGTTATGTAAAACAAATTTTCAGTATTAAAGTGAAGATATATTTTTACTAATTGCTCAGTCATAGTATTGCATGATTGGGTTACTGCATAATAATTGCGTGATAAAGATTTTCATTTTCTAAAATGATGCTAACCTACTCTGATAATTCATTCGCGATCTCAATATTCTCTGCAGAAATCTCCAAATCCAATTAATTCTCTTGACGTTTAATTTTACTATGCTTACCAATACTTGTGCCATTTTAAAGTTATGTCACAATAAATTTGAAATGACTTTGTGGAATTCTCTGCTACAGAAGGCAGTAGAGGCCAATTCACTGCCTCCCTCAATAGAAAGATAGAAACATAGAAATTAGGTGCAGGAGCAGGCCATTCGGCCCTTCGAGCCTGCACCGCCATTCAATATGATCATGGCTGATCATCCAATTCGGTATCCTGTACCTGCCTTCTCTCCATACCCTCTGATCCCCTTAGCCACAAGGGCCACATCCAACTCACTCTTAAATATAGCACTCACTGCCTCCCTCAATAGAAAGATTAAACGAGAACTTACCGTTTAGAAACATAGAAACATAGAAATTAGGTGCAGGAGCAGGCCATTCGGCCCTTCGAGCCTGCACCGCCATTCAATATGATCATGGCTGATCATCCAATTCGGTATCCTGTACCTGCCTTCTCTCCATACCCCCTGATCCCTTCAGCCAAAAGGGCCACATCCAAATCCCTCTTAAATATGGCCAACGAACTGGCCTCAACTACCTTCTGTGGCAGAGAATTCCACAGATTCACCACTCTCTGTGTGAAAAACGATTTTCTCATATCGGTCCTAAAAGACTTCCCCCTTATCCTTAAACTGTGACCTCTTGTCCGGGACTTCCCCAACATCGGGAACAATCTTCCTGCATCTAGCCTGTCCAACCCCTTAAGAATTTTGTAAGTCTCTATGAGATCACCCCTCAATCTTCTAAATTCCAGCGAGTACAAGCCAAGTCTATCCAGTCTTTCTCCATATGGAAGTCGTGCCATCCCAGGAATCAGTCTGGTGAACCTTCTCTGTACTCCCTCTATGGCAAGAATGTCTTTCCTCAGATTAGGAGACCAAAACTGTACGCAATACTCCAGGTGTGGCCTCACCAAGACCCTGTACAACTGCAGTAGAACCTCCCTGTTTTTGTACTCAAATCCTTTTGCTATGAATGCCAACATACCATTCACTTTCTTCACATCCTGCTGCACCTGCATGCCTACTTTCAATGACTCCATCCGCAAACTTGGAGATGTTGCATTCACTTCCCTCATCCAGATCATTAATATATATTGTAAATAGCTGGGGTCCCAGCACTGAGCCTTGCAGTATTCCACTAGTCACTGCCTGCCATTCTGAAAATGACCCGGTTACTCCTACTCTTTGTTTCCTGTCTGCCAGCCAGTTCTCTATCCACATCAATACTGAACCACCAATACCGTGTGCTTTAAGTTTGTATACCAATCTCTTGTGTGGGACCTTGTCGAAAGCCTTCTGAAAGTCCAGATACAACACATCCACTGCTTCTCCCTTATCCACTCTACTAGTTACATCCTCAAAAAAATCAATAAGATTCGTCAGACATGATTTACCCTTCGTAAATCCATGCTGACTTTGTCCAATGATTTCACCACTTTCCAAATGCGCTGCTATCCCATCTTTAATAATTGACTCTCGCAGTTTCCCCACTACCGATGTTAGACTAACTAGTCTGTAATTCCCCGTTTTCTCTCTCCCTCCCTTTTTAAAAAGTAGGGTTACATTAGCTACCCTCCAATCCTCAGGAACTATTCCATAATCTAAAGAGTTTTGAAAAATTATCACTAAGGCATCTGCTATTTCTAGGGCTACTTCCTTAAGTACCCTGGGTTGCAGCCTATCTGGCCCTGGGGATTTATCGGCCTTTAATCCATTCAATTTACCTAACACCACTTTCCGGCTAACCTGGATTTCACTCATTTCCTCCATCTCATTTGACCCGTGATCCCCTGCTATTTCCGGCAAATTATTTATGTCTTCCTTAGTGAAGACAGAACCAAAGTAGTTATTGAATTGGTCTGCCATGTCCTTGTTCACCATGATCAATTCACCAGTTTCTGACTGCAAGGGACCTACATTTGTTTTAACTAATCTTTTGCGCTTCACATATCGATAACAACATTTGCAGTCAGTTTTTATGTTTCCTGCCAGTTTTTCTTTCATACTCCATCTTCCCTTTCCTAATTAAATCCTTTGTCCTCCTCTGTTGGTCTCTGAATATCTCCCAGTCACCTGGTAGGCTGCTTTTTCTGGCTAATTTGTACGCTTCATCTTTTCTTTGATACTATCCCTGATTTCCCTCATTATCCACGGATGCGCCACCTTACCTGATTTATTATTTTGCCATACTGGGATGAACAGTTGTTGTAGTTCATCCATGCGGTCTTTAAATGCCTTCCATTGCATATCCACCGTCAAACCCTTCAAGAATCAATTGCCAGTCCATCATGACCAATTCACGTCTCATACCCTCAAAGTTACCTTTCTTTAAGTTCAGGACCCGTGTTTCTGAATTAACAATGTCACTCTCCATCCTAATGAAGGACTCAACCATATTACGGACACTCTTGTCCAAGGGGCCACATACAACAAGGCTGCTAACTAACCCTTCCTCAATACTCAATATCCAGTCTAGAATAGCCTGCTCTCTCGTTGGTTCCTCCACATGTTGGTTTAGAAAACTATCCCGCATACATTCCAAGAAATCCTCTTCCTCAGCACCCCTGCCAATTTGATTCACCCAATCTATATGTAGATTGAAGTCACCCATTATAACGGTTTTACCTTCATTGCACCTATTTGTAATTTCCTGTTTGATGCCATCCCCAACTCCACTACTACTGTTAGGTGGCCTGTACACAACACCCACTAGCGTTTTCTGCCCCTTAGTGTTTCGCAGCTCCACCCATATCGATTCCACATCCTCCAAGCTAATGTCATTCTTTTCTATTGCGTTAATCTCCTCTCTAACCAGCAACGCTTCCCCACCTCCTTTTCCTCTCTGTCTATTATTCCTGAATATTGAATATCCCTGGAAGTTCAGCTCCCAGCCTTGGTCACCCTGGAGCCATGTCTCCGTGATCCATATAAACCATATAACCATATAACAATTACAGCACGGAAACAGGCCCTCTCGGCCCTTCCAGTCCGTGCCGACCATTTGTTTTCCCCTAGTCCCATCTACCTGCACTCAGACCATACCCCTCCATTCCCTTCACGTCCATATACCTATGCACTTTACTCTTCAATGTTAAAATCGATCCTGCCTCCACCACTTCTGCTGGAAGCTCATTCCACACAGCCACTACCCTCTGAGTAAAGAAGTCCCCCCCTCACGTTACCCCAAAACTTCTGTCCCTTTTTTTTTTTTTTTTTTTTTTTTTTTTAAATTTTTTTTTTAAATTGTAGAAACAATATATACCGAGTACACTCTTATACGGCAGTGAAAATTATATAATAATTAAAAAAAAAAAAAAAAAAAACAAAAAAACAAAACTTCTGTCCCTTAATTCTCATGTCATGCCCTCTTGTTTGAATCTTCCCTACCCTCAATGGGAAAAAACGTATCCACGTCAACTCTGTCTATCCCTTTCAGCATTTTAAAGACCTCAATCAAGTCCCCCCTTAACCTTCTGCGCTCCAAAGAATAAAGACCTAACTTGTTCAACCTTTCTCTGTAACATAGTTGCTGGAACCCTGGCAACATTCTAGTAAATCTCCTCTGTACTCTCTCTATTTTGTTGACATCCTTCCTATAACTAGGCGACCAAAATTGTACACCATACTCCAGAATTGGTCTTACCAATGCCTTGTACAATTTTATCATTACTTTCCCTACTCCTATATTCAATGCTCTGATTTATAAAGTCCAGCACACCAAAGGCTTTCTTTACCACCCTATCCACATGTGATTCCACCTTCAGGGAACTATGCACAGTTATTCCTAGATCCCTCTGTTCCACAACATTCCTCAATTCCCTACCATTTACCATGTACGTCCTATTTTGATTTGTCCTGCCAAGATGTAGCACTTCACACTTAACAGCATTAAACTCCATCTGCCATCTTTTCAGCCCACTTTTCCAAATGGCCCAAATCTCTCTGTAGACTTTGAAAATCTACTTCATCTGCCACAACACCACCTATCTTAGTATCATCTGCATTCTTACTTATCCAATTTTCCACCCCATCATCCAGATCATTGATGTACATGACAAACAACTGTGGACCCAACACAGATCCCTGAGGCACCCCACTGGTCACCGGCTTCCAACCTGACAAACAGCCATCCACCATTACTCTCTGACATCTCCCATTCAGCCACTGTTGAATTCATCTTGCTACTCCGCCATTAACACCCAAAGATTGAACCTTCTTAACCAACCTTCCATGGGGAACCTTGTCAAAGGCCTTACTGAAATCAAACTACATCATAATTACTAATAGCTATCTGCACATTCAACTCATCCACCTTATTACGAATGCTCCTTGCATTGAGACACAAAGCCTTCAGGCTTGTTTTTACAGCATTCTTGGCCCTTTTACAATTACGTTGAAAAGTGGCCCTTTTAGATTTTTGCCCTGGATTTGTTTTCCTGCCACTTTTCACCTTGCTACCTATTGCTCCTATCCTCATTTTACACCCCTCTGTCTCTCTGCTCACACATTTAAGAAACCCTCCACTTCTTATTCTCCGTTTGTTATTTTTTTCTTCTTTCCTCCCTACATGTTGCGTCTGACTGCTTCTCTTCTCTGCCTCCTGCCTCACAAACGGACTACTTGCCTTCCCTATTTGAGTCCCTCCCCCCAACCGATCTAGTTTAAAGTCTCCCCAGTAGCCTTTGCAAATCTCCCCGCCAGGATATTGGTTCCCCTCGGTTCAAGTGCAACCCGTCCTTTTTGTACAGGTCACACCTTCCCCAAAAGAGGTCCCAATGATCCAGAAACTTGAATCTCTGCGCTCTGCACCAGTCCTTTAGCCATGCATTTATCCTCCACCTTGCTCCATTCCTACTCTCACTGTCGTGTGGCACAGGCAGTAATCCTGAGATTGTTACCTTTGCGGTCCTTCCCCTTAACACTCTTCCTAACTCCCTAAATTCTCCTTTCAGGACCTCCTCTCTTTTTCTACCTATGTCATTGGTACCTATATGTACCACGACCTCTGGCTCCTCTCCCTCCCATTTCAAGATATCTTGGACACGTTCAGTCACATCCCGGACCCTGGCACCAGGGAGGCAAACTACCATCCGGGTCTCCTGACTGCGTCCACAGAATCGCCTATCTGACCCCCTAACTATAGAGTCCCCTATTACTGCTGCCCTCCTCTTCTTTTCCTTACCCTTCTGAGCAACAGGGCTGGTCTTTGCTCACAAATTGCTCACAAATCATCCAATGAAACAGCATCTGATAAATTGACATGTTTCATTGATGATTAGCTGTTGACCCCTTGTAAATATTGATACACAAATTCCCAATATTGGGTCCTCAAGATTACCCATATAAAATGTTTAAATGGTTTGCGTATTGTTAGTACAATTCATTCTTTATTTCAAGATTAAAAATAAGTTCATAAGTTCTAGGAGCAGAATAAGGCCATTCGACCCATCAAGCCTTCTCTGCCATTCAATCATGCTGATCTCTCTTTCCCTCTCAACCCCATTCTTCTGCTTTTCCCCGTAACCCCTGATCTCCTTACGAATCAAAAATCTGTCAATCTCGACCTTAAAAATATCCATTGACTTGGTCTTCCACAGATTCATCACCCACTGACTAAAGAAATTCTCTCATCTATTACTGAATTTATCCCTGATTCAAGCAGTAATCAATTATAATATAGACACGAGGAACTGCAGATGCTGGTTTACAAAAAAAGACAAAGTGCTGGAGTCTTCTTTCGTGTCCATCATCGATGAGTTAAATGTTCGGCCAGGCTCTTGCACAGTGGACAGCCTTCTCATTTGTCACCACTATATCTACCAGCAAGCATTGTTCACCAAGAAGTGGGCATCTTAGTGGGTGTGGCATGGATTGTACAGATGTTCCACATTCACATTCTGTGTCTGCCGCAACTGCATAGCCCCATTTGCTCATACTGGTCTTGCATCAGCCCATCCCTGTACGAAAACTATTGAGGGACCTCCAGGTCTTCCAGTCACATTTGTGATCAGGTGGTAGCTGTTCTTTGGTTGGGATTGGCACCACTTTCCGGCTAGCCTGGATTTCACTCATTTCTTCCATCTCATTTGACCCGCGATCCCCTGCTATTTCCGGCAAATTATTTATGTCTTCCTTAGTGAAGACAGAACCAAAGTAGTTATTCAATTGGACTGCCATGTCCTTGTTCCCCATGATCAATTCACCCGTTTCTGACTGCAAGGGACCTACATTTGTTTTAACTAATCTTTAGCGCTTCACATATCGATAAAAACTTTTGCAGTCAGTTTTTATGTTTCCTGCCAGTTTTCTTTCATACTCCATTTTCCCTTTCCGCATTAAGCTCTTTATCCTCCTCTGTTGGTCTCTGAATTTCTCCCAGTCCCTTTGTAGGCTGCTTTTTCTGGCTAATTTGTTTGAAGTTTGATCTTTATTTTATGAGAAGTTGGAGTGAGAGATTACGTGAAGAACCCGCCACATGTGTGTAAATCTTCAAAAGCAACTGTATATAACCACAAACCAAGCACCAAATTAAACTATAGAAAGATTAATAACACTTGATATACTGAATGATCTTTATGAGATTCAAGGTTGGGAGTAGAGGGCACGTAGTCTCTACTCCAACTTCTCATAAAATAAAGATCAAACTTCAAATGGTAAGTTCTCATTTAATCTTCCTATTTTATATCAAAGTCTCGTGATGAGACTACATGAAGCCTTCGAAGCTCTGTGGTTTCATGCAGTAAACCGATCTGTATGTGAACACACTACACAGAATAAACCATAAATGGTTGAAAGAAAAAAATACGCCATTCAAACATGGTGCTAATTTTACATCATGTATATCACCATTAACAGAACCATTGCATTGGGGTTAGACAAATATCTTAATTAACACAACCCAGAATTCTGTCTGCAAATTGTCCAGATCTGTTAACCGTTTATTATAAAACTTCCAAAATATCTGACCATTCTGCTGTTGCAAGAATATGGTCAAGAGGAGCCTCCTTTCTATAGCTGTCGATGTGGCTGCAGCCCTGGTAGACAATAGACAATAGGTGCAGAAGGTGGTCAGTCGGCCCTTCGAGCTAGAACTGCCATTCAATGTGATCATGGTTGATCATCCCAAATCAGTACCCCATTCCTGCCTTCTCCCCATATCCCATGATTCCGCTATTTTTAAAAGCCCTATCTAGTTTTCACTTGAATGCATTCAGAGAACCTCCACCGCCCTCTGAGGCAGAGAATTCCACAGACTCACCACTCTCTGTGAGAAAAAGTGTTTCCACGTCTCCGTTCTAAATGGCTTACTCCTTATTCTTAAACTGTGGCCTGTGGTTCTGGACTCACGCAACATCGGGAACAAGTTTCCTGCCTCTAGCATGTCCAAGCCCTTAACAATCTTATATGTTTCAATGAGATCCCCTCTCATCCTTCTAAACTCCAGAATGTACAAACCAGCTGCTCCATTCTCTCAGCATATGACAGTCCCGCCATCCCGGGAATTAACCTTGTAAAGCTACGCTGCACTCCCTCAATAGCAAGAAAGTCCTTTCTCAAATTAGGGGACCAAAACTACACACAATACTCCAGGTGAGTTCTCTGTAGGGCTCTGTACAACTGGAGAAGGACTCTTTGCTCCTATATTCGATTCCTCTTGTTATAAAGGCCAACATGCCATTCGCTTTCTTCACTGCCTGCTGTACCTGCATGCTTACTTTCATAGACTGATGTACAAGGACCATCGGGTATCGTTGTATTTCCCCTTTTCCCAACTTGCCGCCATTTAGATAGTAATCTGCCTTCCTGTTTTTGCTACCAAAATGCATAACCTCACATTTATCTGCATTAAACCTCATGTCATGCATCTGCCCACTACCCCAACCTGTCCAAGTCACACTGTATTCAAATAGCTTCCTCCTCACAGTTCACACTGCCACCCAGCTTTGTGTCATCAGCAAATTTGCTAGTGTTATTTTGAATCCCTTCATCCAAATCATTGATGTACAGTGGCTTGCAAAAGTATTCATACCCCTTGAACTTTTCCACATTTTGTCACATTACAACCACAAACGTAAATGTATTTTATTGGGATTTTATGTGATATACCAACACAAAGTGGTGCATAATAGGGAAGTGGAAGGAAAATGATACATGGTTTTCAAATTTTATTACAAATAAAAAACTGAACAGTGTGGCGTGCAAAAGTATTCAGCCCCCCTGAGTCAATACTTTGTAGAACCATCTTTCGCTGCAATTACAGCTGCAAGTCTTTTGGGGTATGTCTCTACCAGCTTTGCACATCTAGAGACTGAAATTTGTGCCCATTCTTCTTTGCAAAATAGCTCAAGCTCAGTCAGATTGAATGGAGAGCGTCTGTGAGCCGCAATTTTCAAGTCTTGCCAGAGATTCTCAATTGGATTTAGGTCTGGAATTTGACTGGGCTATTCTAACACATGAATATGCTTTGATCTAAACCATTCCATTGTAGCTCTGGTTGTATGTTTAGGGTCGTTGTCCTGCTGGAAGGTGAACCTCTGCCCCAGCCTCAAGTCTTTTGCAGACTCTAACAGGTTTTCTTCCAAGATTGCCCTGTATTTGGCTCCATCCATCTTCCCATCAAATCTGATCAGCTTCCCTGTCCCTGCTGACGAAAAGCATCCCCAGAGTAAGATGCTACCACCACCATGTTTCACAGTGGGGATGGTGTGTTCAGGGTGATGTGCAGTGTTAGTTTTCCGCCACACATAGCGTTTTGCATTTAGGCCAAAAACCTCAATTTTGGTCTCATCAGACCAGAGCACCTTCATCCACATGTTTGCTGTGTCCCCCACATAGCTTGTGGCAAACTGCAAATGGGACTTCTTATGGCTTTGTTTCAACAATGGCTTTCTTCTTGCCACTCTTCCATAAAAGCCCGATTTGTGGAGTGTACGACTAATAGTTGTCCTGTGGACAGATTCTCCCACCTGAGCTGTGGATCACTGCAGCTCCTCCAGAGTTACCATGGGCCTTTTGGCTGCTTCTCTGATCAATGCTCTCCTTGCCCGGCCTGTCCGTTTAGGTGGACGGCCATGTCTTGGTAGGTTTGCAGTTGTGCCATACTCTTTCCATTTTCGGATAATGGATTGAACAGTGCTCCATGAGATGTTCAAAGCTTGGGATATTTTTTATAACCTAACCCTGCTTTAAACTTCTCCACAACTTTATCCCTGACCTATCTGGTGTGTTCCTTGGGCTTCACGATGCCCAAGGAACATTGTTCGTTCACTAATGTTCTCTATCAAACCTCTAAGACCGTCACAGAACAGCTGTATTTATACTGAGATTAGATTACACATAAGTGGATTCTATTTACTAATTAGGTAACTTCTGAAGGCAATTGGTTGCACTGGATTTTATTTAGGGGTATCAGAATAAAGGGGGCTGAATACTTTTGCACGCCACACTTTTCAGTTTTTTATTTATAAAGAAATTTAAAAACCATGTATCATATTCCTTCCACTTCACAATTATGCACCACTTTATGTTGGTCTATCACATCAAATCCCAATAAAATACATTTACGTTTGTGGTTGTAACGTGACAAAATGTGGAAAAGTTCAAGGGGTATGAATACTTTTGCAAGCCACTGTATATTGTAAATAGCTGCGGTCCCAGCACCGAGCCTTGCGGTACCCCACTAGTCACTGCCTGACATTCTGAAAGGGATCTACTCTTTGTTTCCTGTCTGCCAACCACTTCTATCCATGAGAGCACTCTACCCCCAATACCATGTGCCCTAATTTTGCCCACTAATCTCCTATGTGGGACCTTATCAAATGCTTTCTGAAAGTCCAGGTACACTACATCTACTGGCTCTCCCTTGTCCATTTTCCTAGTTTCATCTTCAAAAAATTCCAGAAGATTAGTCAAGCATGATTTCCCCTTCGTAAATCCATGCTGACTTGGACCGATCCTGTTACTGCTATCCAAGTACTGCTGTGGTAGAGTGAGACTTGAAAATATCACTCTCGCTTTCAACAGCATACAATTTATCCATATAGAAATAGTCTGCACCGAGCTCTCTTGTGTGACTTTTTATAACCTATGAAGAAAGCTTTTTCCTCATCTCGAAGGTTTTTAGTAACCTCAATGTACTTCTTTACATAAATAACAACACACAATCTCCTATCCAGTGGCTATGCTGCCAGATCTAACTTGTACCCCATCGCGCCTGGCCTGCTCTGCTTTATCAGATCATCCACATAAATACCACTTTCTTGTCAGTACAGCAGAGTTATCCAGACAGAGTAAGTGCAAAGACTGAGCTCTTTATGCTGAAATATGTGCCATAAGCATCACTAATTTATGAGTGAGCTGTTCCAACGTCAGCGATACAGCTGGTGCCAGTTTGCGAAGCAAAGTTAAAACTACTTTCACATTCCACACTTCATTATATGTAGGCCTTGGAGGATTCATATTAAAGACACCTTTCACGAACTTTGACAACAATGGATGAGTGCCAATAGTTTGTTGTCCCAGCCCAAGCACTAAGTACAATGATAAAACACTGTGAGCAGTGTTAATAGCGCTATATCTTAGACGTTTCTTAAAAAACAAAACTGAAAGAATTCCAAACATCAGCTACTTCTGCCTTAAAGAAGTTCAGTTGTGCATCCTCACAAAACTATTTCCATGGTATTATTCCCCACTCCCCCCCAAACCTCTGCTACTTCTGTTTAAAAGTGGCTCACATGTGTCTCTTCACAAACCTTTTCCATACAACCATGCAGTGATAAATGCACGAGTGTTAGGTTGAACTAACCACTGCTCGCATCTGTGAGCCAATTTGTAGGCCAATTTGGCCATGTCTTGAATTATCTTTGGAGGCATCTTTCGATATTTGTACCCTGTGCATGCCTCTACAATATTCTGTTTCTTATCTGTGGGTAGGGTCACAGACATATCTGCAGAGTTTATGACAAAACCTAGATATGTAATAGATTTTGTCTGCTCCAGTATGGACTTTCCTGGATAAAAAAACAAACCATAGATATTCTAGGAGTGGTTTTGTTGCGGAAACAGCTAACTCTGTGACACATGATCTCTTCCCTACAATGAGCATGTCATCTATAAACCCCACGATAATATACCATTTAGATCTGAATAGGGCAACATTGGCTTTAAAATCTTTATGAATAGCCTAGGGCTGAACTCAACCCCTAAGGTAGAGCCTAAAATAGCCATAACTGGCCTTGCCAGATAACCTACAGATATTGTGTGGCTCTCGTGTATAGGGACTGAATAGTATGCATCTTCAAGATCTATTGAGGCCAAAAAGCTATCATATGTAATCAGCTATTTTGTTGAATGAAAAATATCCATCTTAAAATGGGTATATTACAAGCACGTGTTCAGACTGGCTAAAGCTTAGAATGATTCTGTATCCTCCACTATTCTTCGACTTTGAGGAGATATTGGAAATATACCCATCTTGTTCATGGGCAGACTGCTCAATCACACCCTTTTTGTGTAGTTTCTCTTTCAACTTGGATAGCCATAGTTTCCTCTTTAGACTGTATATACGGGTGCCTTGGCTTTCCTTGCCGAGGAACAAATTGATCAGCTAGAAACTCAATCTTATAACCATTTATGATTTAAATTATTTTTAAATATCTTTATTTATTAGAGGTACCGTAAGTTACATCAGTGTACATCCCTTATATAGTATTACAATCATTGTACCCCTTAATTTTTTTAAGACTTTTGAAAAGAGAGAAAACAGAGAGAAATAACATCAAAAAGTAGAAGAGTGAAAAAGAGATGTGAAAGTGCAAAAGCGTGACAGAGGGAAAGGAAACCCTTGAAGAGTTAGAGACTCCAGATTAAGAGATAAACCCTAGAGAGGAAAAAAAGAAAAAGGGAAAGAAAGAGAAGGAAAGCTTGTTACTTTATTATAAACATCTCGCAAAAGGAGTCTACCAACTCGGCAGTTTTTCTTCCCCCTTTACCAAGACCCGACACCGGTACTTTTTTGAAGTATTCTTGCATCTTATCCTTGTAGTAGATTTATAAATGCAGACCACGTCTTATAGAAACAGTCTGATTTTCCTGCTAGTCAGAGTCTCATGTCTTTCAAATGTAGTGTTTCGAACATTGTTGAAATCCACATATTAACTGTTGGTATAGGAGTATTTTCCCAGAACTTTAAGATGAGCTTTTTTCCAATTATTAAGCCATATGCTTTTGAAACACATTT
Organism: Okamejei kenojei; assembly: GCA_035221665.1. Lineage (NCBI taxonomy): Eukaryota > Metazoa > Chordata > Chondrichthyes > Rajiformes > Rajidae > Okamejei > Okamejei kenojei. The sequence goes on along the minus strand of CM069132.1, from coordinate 86,951,500 downwards.
AATTCAGGGCTATCTTCCGATGTCCCGAAGATAATCCAGTCTGCTTTTGGAGTCAGTTTTATTTTAAATACTTTTGTGAAAATTTCAAAAATTTCAGTCCAAAATGTTTGAATTTTTGTACAAAAGAGAAATTAGTGCGCTATATTAGCTTCTTGACATTGACATTTATCACATATAGGTGAGATGTTGGGAAAAACTATACTTATTTTAGTTTTTGAATAGTATAATCTGTGTAAGATTTTAAATTGTATTAAGGTGTGTCTTACATTAATTGAACATTTATGCACATTTAATAAATATTCTTCCCACCTTTCTTCGGGAATTTTTATACTTAATTCTTTTTCCCAGTCTCTCCTGATACCTTCTGTTGTTGGTATTTCTGCATTTAGAATAATATTATATATATATATGATATTAGGTTTGCTGATTCTGCCTTTATATTATAGGATGGATGTCAACAAAATAGAGAGAGTACAGAGGAGATTTACTAGAATGTTGCCTGGGTTCCAGCAAATATGTTACAGAGAAAGGTTGAACAAGTTAGGTCTTTATTCTTTGGAGCGCAGAAGGTTAAGGGGGACTTGATTGAGGTCATTAAAATGATGAAAGGGATAGACAGAGTTGACGTGGATAAGCTTTTCCCATTGAAGGTAGGGAAGATTCAAACAAGAGGGCATGACATGAGAATTAAGGGACAGAAGTTTAGGGGTAATGTGAGGGGGAACTTCTTTACTCAGAGGGTGGTGGCTGTGTGGAATGAGCTTCCAGCAGAAGTGGTGGAGGCAGGATCGATTTTAACATTTAAAAGTAAAGTGGATAGGTATATGGACGTGAAGTGAATGGAGGGGTATGGTCTGAGTGCAGGTAGATGGGACTAGGGGAAAACAAATGGTCGGCACGGACTGGAAGGGCCAAGAGGGCCTGTTTCTGTGCTGTAATTGTTATATGGTTATACGGTTATATGGTATTCATTACTTCTTCCAGTAAGTCTGGAGACATATTGGGATAGTCTTGTGCATATTATTTTTCAGATAGTCACAGATTTGGAAATATTTAAAATACTGATTGTTTTCCAAATTGTATTTTAGTTGTACTTGTTTAAATGATAATAATTTTCCCATTTCATATACATTTCCTAAGATTTTAATTCCAGCTCTTTCCCATTGTATAAGTGCATTATCTATAGTTGAAGGTTTAAATGAGGGTTTTTTTAACGATAGGAGATAAGAGAGATAAATTTCTTAATTTAAAATTGTGTTTTATTCGTTTCCAAGTTCTAATTGTACTGTGTATAATTGGATTATTGTTGTAATTTGTATTATTCATTGACGTTGGTGAGAGAAGGATTGCTCCAATATTGTAAGGCGAGCAATCCTCTTTCTCCATAATCGTCCAATCCAGTTGCTGGGGAGAATTTTCCAGCTATTGGATCATATTTCTAATATTTACAGACCAGTGGTAATACATGACGTTGGGGAGTGTTAATCCCCCTACTACTTTTGGTTTATTCAGATGAGCTCTTTGTATTCTGTGGGATTTATAATCCCAAATAAAATTTGTGATATCTGAGTCCAGTTTTTTTTTTTACTTTTTGGGTGAGTATATTGGAATAGATTGGAACAGGTATAAAATTTGTGGTAGAAAAATCATTTTTATGGCATTTATTCGGCCTATTAAGGACATCGGAAGCGTTTTCCAAAATTTAATCAAGTTATATAGTTTCTTAATTAGAGGTTTATAATTTTCGTCAAACATGTATTGATATCTTCTAGTAATTTCGATGCCCAAGTATTTAATTTTTTCTGTAGCTATATTGAAAGGAATGCATAAAGCCTTTTGGTTTTATTGACATGTATAACTATTTATGATTTGTAAGCTGAAAGGATCAGAGGTTATCTGTCCCAACCTGTTTTTGAACAGTCTCAATCCACCTCCGACTTAAATAGCGTCAGCACATCTCATGCGACTGATGGAATAATATTTGCATATCTCAACGGCCCCCACCTCTTCGTCTCTTTGCTGTCCAAGACAAGACAGACGGTGGCTATAGGTGTGAGCAAGGCAGTTTCCAAGAAATAACTTGCTATAAAAACCTACAAAGCTGCCAATAAAATAATAGGCAAGAGGTGATTATCACCACCGGTCACCAAGATCCAGCAAACCCTGAGACATACCATACAATGACCTAGGCGGTTGATCAATAGAGTCAACTGACCCTAGATTTTGCTCTGTCCCTTTGGCTTTGGTATTGTGGCCTGCTGGGAAATGATACTGAGTATGTGGAGTGCACTGCCTCCATGGTGAGCGTTGTGAACCTGCTCATAAAAAAGGTCCCTGGCTTGGTATTAAAAAATGTGTAGGCCTGATGCTCCAACCAGCCTCAGTGTAGCGGTATGTGCTGCTAGCTTGGTAGTGATGATATGCATGCCGGTAGCCGGGAGTCTTACCCACAAAGGGTGTCTTACCACACCCACAGCAGCCTTGAATTTTACTTGCTTGCCCAAATCATCTCCAAAGAGATACTTGCAGACTGCATATTACTTGCCTTGCACAAATCCTTTGCAACAGAATTGAGCTCAAACTGTGCATTACACAGAAGTGCTAAGGCGTCTACTGCAAATCAGACAGCTGAGTTCCCTCTACCGACCTTGCAAAGACCAAATCCCTCTTGTGAGAAATCTCCGAACTCACTGGAGTTTTAAGCCTTTTGACTTTGTTTTGTCCTTCAGATTGCCCCAAATGGTGGCATTAACCTTCGGAACCTCCAGTGTCTGGCAGTTATCAGGACTAGCATACTTCCAGCAGTGTCCTGTATGTTCTTCTCATTCAGCTAATGAGAAGTCAAGTAACCAATGCTTCTTGCCAGTACTCCTGTAACGGTTCTCCTATCCCAGAGGGGATGGCAAATTTACTTACAAATGCCGGCAGCTCCTTTTTAGACTTGAGTTGAAGCATATCATCCACTTATTGAGGGAATTCGAGTTCGCTGTTGACTTCCCCAAAGTCGGAGTCTACTATGTAATACTCCTCAAAACACGCGGTAGATATCATAATGCAACCCTGAACCAGGTATTGCTGCCACAGTCTCTGACTGGAACTACCTGTATCGCCGCCAGTGTGCGGAGCACATTCCCTTCGATCAACCTCTCAATCAGATTTTCTAGTCTTGAGAACCGACAGATGATATCCTTAATGGATGATGAGGCAGTACCTTCCTGCCCAGAATTGACCTTTTGGACATATTTACCATTATGACCTTGGCTTTCCCCATAGTTGGGTCGCCAAACTGCTCTCTTTCGGAGCTTTTGCTTCTTATTTATTCATTTATTTATTTTTTACAACACAAACCTGCAAGTTGTGTAATAATGCTACTTGCCAGTTCGGCCTTTGACGCTTTGCTTATCCCCGAGAGGATGTCAAATTAAGTTCCAGAGATCTGGCAGCTCTATCAACACAAGTATTTTGCATGTGTTGAGGGAATCCTCAAACTCCCTGCCTCTGTGCTGGAGATATCCTCAAATATCTGAATTTAACTGCCTGTATCAGTGCAGTGCACGCACTCAGTTATCCTCACTCTTGTGAGCAGCCAGATAACCTCAATGTTTGATGTTGAGGCAGTGCTTCCCTGGCCAACAACCAGTTCCGAGTTGGTCTTCCCTGAACTGGGTTAGATAAGCTGCCCCATTTTGGAGCTTTCAGAGGTTGCTGTGCAGGCCACCTTGCCAGCGTCCCTGAGCCCGGGTCGCTAACCTGCTCTTTTTCAGAGCTAGTGGAGGTTACTGTACAGCCTATGCTGTCAATGTCTCCGAGCCCAGTACCGCAAGCTGCTCCAATTCGGGGCTTCCACAAAGGTTTAAAAGCAGATCTTACCTGCCAGCGTCTTCTTCGGCTCCAAGCTTCCAAACTGCTCCCTTTCGGAGCTTTAGACAGAGGTTGCTGTGCAGGTCCCGCCTGCCAGCGTCTCCGAACCTGGTGCGGCAGGCTGCTCTATATCGGAGCCTTGGTGGATTCATGTGCAGGTCACGCCTGCCAGTTACTCCAAGGCCGGGCCACCTGCGCCCTTCCGGAGCTTTAACGCTGGTTGCTGTACAGGTCGCGCCTGTCAGCATCTCCAAGAACCGGCCGGGCCGCCTGCTCCCTTCCGGAGCTTCAAATGCTGGCGCTGTACAGGTCGCGCCTGTCAGCATCTCTGAGTCCGCTGCACCATTCCTGCAAGGGAAAATTCAACTTACCTGATGGAGCATTTCCGAATGCAACCGTATATTGACGTATTGATGCGCATGCGGGCTGGCGGGTTCTTCACGTAGTCTCACCACGAGACTTTGATATAAAATACATAGATAAAATGCAAAATACAGGCATTCTATGGTTTTCCTTGGATCACATTTGGTGTGACCACCCATAAAACGTATGTGAAAATGCATCTTTCATGGAATATTTAAGCTAAATCATGAGATATTTCCACCCAAGATATGCCTCATTGCCATTTGATGCTCCATGTAACTTGCAAACAAAATCTTTGGCAGTCAGTCCCTTGCACCAGCAGTCCTGAGTAAGAATTATTTAAATGGAATGGAAAGCTACTTCTCCCATATGACGAATTAATGGGCACATGAAATTGTTGCAGATTACTATTCGATATGGCTTATTGCAGTCATGTGAATCAAGATACAGTGAAAAGCTTTTGTTTATGTGCTATCCAGTCAAATCATACTAAACGTGTACATTCAGATATGGCAAAGAGTATAATACCAGAGTGCAGAATATAATCTTACATCATCTATTTATTATACTAAAATTCTCATCTTGACCACTTCTGGCCTACGTTGTAGATACATTTTTGAAAAAAGCTACCCTATATCACTATGATTTTTTACCATCTTACCCACTGTCCTCCTCCGCTCCAGCCACCCCAAGCTTTTTCCGATCGATGAAAGAATAAAATACTTATGAACATTTTAAAAATTGTTAGATCAGCTGATTGGACCTCTCGCCTGTCAATCACCAATGTGAAGGTAACACCCGTTCCGGGAGAGCCAGGAGTATAAAGCTCCGGATGCCAGATGTGAGTCAGTCATTTCGGAAAATCGTGAGTGAGAGTCCACAACTGTGATTCTATGCTGTGAGTCAACTGAACTGTGGGTCTACTGAACTGTGAGTCTACAATGTGCTTGCAATAAATGATTTGTTAAGGCAGCAATGGGCTTGCAATAAATGATGGTTTGTTAGCCCTGAATGTGCTTGCAATAAATGATTTGTTACACCGCAATGTGCTTGCAATAAATGATGATTTGTTATCCCTTAATGTGCTTACAATAAACGATTTGTTACCCTGCAAAGTGCTTGCAATAAATGATTTGTTACCCCGCAATGTGCTTGCAATAAATGATGCTTTGTTAGCCCTTAATGTGCTTGCAATAAATGATTTGTTACCCCGCAATGTGCTTGCAATAAATGATGATTTGTTAATCCTTAATGTGCTTGCAATAATTGATTTGTTACCTCACAAAGTGCTTGCAATAAACAATATGATAGCCAGGAATTGCTTGACTTGACTTGAAATGCCATGGATTGGACTGTCGGCCCAGTACTCACTGTGCTTGACTTGACTTTGAAATGGAATGGAATGGATTGGATTGTCGGCCCTGCACTCACTGTACTTGACTTGACTTGAAATGGAATGGGATGAATTGGATTGGACTATTGGCCCTGCACTCACTATGCTTGAATTGACTTGAAATGGAATGGAATGGAATGAATTGTTGGCCCTGCACACACTGTGCTTGAATTGACTTGAAATGGAATGGAATGGTTTGGCTTGTTGGCCCTGCACTTACTCTGCTTGACTTGACTTGAAATGGAATGGATTGGATTGTTGGCCCTGCACTCACTGTGCTTGACTTGACAAAATGGTATGGAATTGATTGGATTGCAGGCCCTGGACTCGCTGTGCGTGACTTGACTTGAAATGGAATGGAATGGATTGGAGTGTTGGCCCTGCACTCACTGTTCTTGATGTGACTTGACTTGAAATTGAATGGAATAGATTGAATTGTTGGCCCTGCACTCACTGTGCATGACTTGACTTGACTTGAAATGGAATGGATTGGATTGTTGACCCTGCACTCACTGTGCTTGACTTGACCTGAAATGGAATGGAATGCATTGGATTGTTGGCTCTGCACTCACTGTGCTTGAATTGACGTAAAATTGAATGGAATGGATAAGATTGTTGGGCTTGCACGCGCTGCGTTTGACTTGACTTGAAATCGAATGGAATGGAATGGATTGTCAGCCCTGCACTCACTCTGCTTGACTTGACTTGAAATTGAATGGAATATATTGGATTGTTGGTACAGCACTCACTGTGCTTGACAATACTGTAATGGAATGGAATACATTGGATTGTTGGTCCTGCACTCACTGTGCTTGACTTCACTTGAAATGGAATGGATTGTTTTTTTGGCCCGGCACTCACTGTGCTTGACTTGACTTGAAATGGAATGGATTGGATTGTTGGCCCTGCACTCACTGTGCATGACTTGACTTGACTTGACTTGAAATGGAATGGAATTGATTGGATTGTTGGCCATGCTCTCACTGTGCTTGACTTGAACTGAAATCGAATGGAATTGATTGGATTGTTGGCCCTGCACTCACTGTGCTTGACTTGACTTGACTTGACTTGAAATTGAATGGAATAGATTGGATGGTTGGCCCTGCACTCACTGTCCTTGACTTGACTTGACTTGAAATGGAATTGATTGGATTGTTTCCCTGCACTTACTGTGCTTGACGACATGAAATGGAATGGAATGGATTGTTGACCCTGCACTCACTGTGCTTGACTTGACTTGAAATTAAATGGAATGGATTGGATTGTTGGCACGGCATTCTGAGCTTGACTCGACCTGAAAGCTTGACTCGACTCGCCGGTGACCAGTGGGGTGCCTCAGGGATCTGTGTTGGGTCCACTGTTGTTTGTCATGTACATCAATGATCTGGATGATGGGGTGGAAAATTGGATAAGTAAGTATGCAGATGATACTAAGATAGGTGGTGTTGTGGATAATGAAGTAGATTTTCAAAGTCTACAGAGAGATTTGGGCCATTTGGAAAAGTGGGCTGAAAGATGGCAGATGGAGTTTAATGCTGTTAAGTGTGAAGTGCTACATCTTGGCAGGACAAATCAAAATAGGACGTACATGGTAAATGGTAGGGAATTGAGGAATGCTGTGGAACAGAGGGATCTAGGAATAACTGTGCATAGTTCCCTGAAGGTGGAATCACATGTAGATAGGGTGGTAAAGAAAGCCTTTGGTGTGCTGGCCTTTATAAATCAGAGCATTGAATATAGGAGTAGGGAAGTAATGTTAAAATTGTACAAGGCATTGGTAAGACCAATTCTAAGACCACTCACTGTGCTTGACTAGATTTAAGATTGAATGGAATGGATTAGGTAGTTGGCCCTGCACTCGCTGTGCTTGACTTGACTTTAAATGGAATGGATTGGATTGGATTGTCGGCCCTGCACTCACTGTGCTTGACTTGACTTGAAATGGAATGGAATGAATTGGATTGGATTGTTGGCCCTGCACTCACTGTGCTTGACGTGACTTGAAATGGAATGGAATGAATTGGATTGGATTGTTGGCCCTGCACTCACTGTGCTTGATTAGACTTGAAATGGAATGGATTGGATTGTTGGCCGTGCACTCACTGTGCTTGATTTAACTTGAAATGGAATGGATTGGATTAGATTGTTGGCCCTGCACTCGCTGTGCTTGACTTGACTTGAAATGGAATGGATTGGATTGCTGGCCCTGCACTCACTATGCTTGACTTGACTTGAAATTGAATTGGATAGATTGGATTGTTGGCCCAGCACTCACTGTGCTTGACTTGACTTGACTTGACTTGAAATTGAATGGAATGGATTGGATTGTTTGCCCTGCACTCACTGTGCTTGACTTGACTTGAAATGGAAAGGAATTGATTGTTGACCCTACACTCACTGTGCTTGACTTGACTTGAAATTAAATGGAATGGATTGGATTGTTGGCACGGCATTCTGTGCTTGACTTGACTTGAAATGAAATGGAACGTATTGGATTGCTGTCACTGCACTCTGTGCTTGACTCAACTTGAAATGGAATGGAATGGATTGGATTATTGGCCCTGCACTCAATTTGCTTGACTTGACTTGAAATGGAATGCATTGGATTGTTGGCCCTGCAGTCACTGTGCTTGACTTGAATCTCAATGGAATAGATTGGATTGTTGGCCCTGCACTCACTGTGCTTGACATGACTTGAATTGGAATGGATTGGATTGTTGGTCGTGCACTCACTGTGCTTTAATTGTCTTAAAATGGAATGGAATGGATTGGATTGTTGGCCCTGCACTCACCATGCTTGAATTAACTTGAAATGGAATGGAATGCTTTGGATTGTTCGCCCTGCACCTACTGTGCTTGAATTAACTTGAAATGGATTGGAATGGATTAGATTGTTGGCCCTGCATTCGCTGTGCTTGATTTGACATGACTCAATGACTTGAAATGGAATGGAATTGTTTGGATTGATGGCCCTGCACTCACTGTGCTTGACTTGACTTGAAATGGAATGGAATGGATTGGATTGTTGACCCTGCACTCACTGTGCTTGACTTGACTTGAAATGGAATGGATTTGATGAACTGTGCTTGTGACTTGGATTTGATTGTTGACCCTGCACTCACTGTGCTTGACTTGTCTTGAAATAGAATGGAATGGAATGGAATGGAATGGATTGGATTGTTGACCCTGCACTCACTGTGCTTGACTTGACTTGACTTGAGATTGAATGGAATAGGTTGGATTGTTGGCCCTGCACTCACTGTACTTGACCTGACTTGAAATAGAATGCATTGGATTGTTGGCTCTGCACTGACTGTGCTTGACTTGACTCGAAATGGAATGGAATGGATTGGATTGTTGACCCTGCACTCACTATGCTTGACTTGACTTGAAAAGGAATGGAATGGAATGCATTGGATTGTTGGCCCTGCACTCACTGTGCTTGACTTGACTTGACTTGAAATTGAATGGAATAGATTGGATTGTTGGCCCTGCACTCACTGTGCTTACTTGACTCAAAATAGAATGGAATGGTTTTGATTGTTGACCCTGCACTCACTGTGCTTTACTTGACTTGAAATGGAATGGAATGGAATGGAACGGATTGGGTTGTTGCCCCTGCACTCACTGTGCTTCACTTGACTTGGAAGGGATTGTGGGTCCTGCACTCACAGTGCTTGACTTGACTTGAAATAGAATGTATTGGATTGTTTGCCCTGCACTCACTGTGCTTGCCTTGACTTGAAATGGAATGGATTGGATTGTTGGCCCTGAACTCACTATACTTGATTTGACTTGGAATGGATTGTTGGCCCTGCACTCACTGTGCTTGAAACCAAATGGAATGGATTGGATTGATGGCCCTGCACTCACTTTGATTGACTTGACTTGAAATGGAATGGAATCGGTTGGATTGATGGCCCTGCACTCACCGTGCTTGACTTTACTCTAAATGGAATAGATTGGATTGTTGGCCCTGCACTCACTGTGCTTGACGTGACTTGAAATGGAATGTATTGGATTGTTTGCCCTGCACTCACTGTGCTTGCCTTGACTTGAAATGGAATGGATTGGATTGTTGGCCCTGAACTCACTATACTTGAATTGACTTGGAATGGATTGTTGACCCTGCAATCACTGTGCTTGACTTGACTCGAAATGGAATGGAATGGAATGGATTGTTGGCCCTGCACGCACTGTGCTTGACATGACTGAAATGTAATGGAATACATTGGATTGTTTGTCCAGCACGCACTGTGCTTGACTTGACTTGAAATGGAATGCATTGGATTGTTGGCTCTGCACTCACTGTGCTTGACCTGACTCGGAATGGAATGGAATGGAATGGATTTGATTGTTGACCCTGCACTCACTGTGCTTGACTTGACTTGAAATAGAATGGAATGGAATGGAATGGAATGGAATGGAATGGATTGGATTGTTGGCCCTGCACTCACTGTGCTTGACTTGACTTGACTTGAAATTGAATGGAATAGGTTGGATTGTTGGCCCTGCACTCACTGTCCTTGACTTGACTTGACTTGAAATGGAATGGATTTGATTGTTTGCCCTGCACTTACTGTGCTTGACATGACTTGAAATGGAATGTAATGGATTGGATTGTTGGCCCTGCACTCACTGTGCTTGACTTGAATTGAAATGGAATGGAATGGAATGGATTGGTTTGTTGGCCCTGCACTCACTGTGATTGACCTGACTGAAATGTAATGGAATACATTGGATTGTTTGTCCCGCATTCACTGTGCTTGACTTGACTTGAAATGGAATGGAATGGATTGGATTGTTGAACCTGCACTCACTATGCTTGACTTGACTTGAAAAGGAATGGAATGGAATGCATTGGATTGTTGGCTCTGCACTCACTGTGCTTGACTTGACTTGACTTGAAATTGAATTGAATAGATTGGATTGTTTGCCCTGCACTCACTGTGCTTACTTGACTCAAAATGGAATGGAATGGTTTTGATTGTTGACCCTGCACTCACTGTGCTTTACTTGACTTGAAATGGAATGGAATGGAATGGATTGGGTTGTTGCCCCTGCACTCACTGTGCTTCACTTGACTTGGAAGGGATTGTTGGACCTGCACTCACAGTGCTTGACTTGACTTGAAATGGAATGGATTGGATTGTTGGCCCTGAACTCACTATACTTGATTTGACTTGGTATGGATTGTTGGCCCTGCACTCACTGTGCTTGAGTTGACTTGAAATGAAATGGAATGGATTGGATTGATGGCCCTGCACTCACTGTGCTTGACTTGACTTGAAATGGAATGGAATCGGTTGAATTGATGGCCCTGCACTCACCGTGCTTGACTTTACTCTAAATGGAATAGATTGGATTGTTGGCCCTGCACTCACTGTGCTTGACGTGACTTGAAATTGAATGTATTGGATTGTTTGCCCTGCACTCACTGTGCTTGCCTTGACTTGAAATGGAATGGATTGGATTGTTAGCCCTGAACTCACTATATTTGACTTGACTTGGAATGGATTGTTGGCCCTGCACTCACTGTGCTTGACTTGACTTGAAATGGAATGAAATGGAATGGATTGGATTGTTGGCCCTGCACTCGCTGTGCTTGACTTGAATGAAATTGAATGGAATGGTTTGTTGACTCTGCATTCACTGTGCTTGTCTTGACTTGAAATGAAATGGAATGGATTGTTTGCCCTGAACTCACTCTACTTGATTTGACTTGGAATGGATTGTTGGCCCTGCACTCACTGTGCTTGATTTGACTTGAAATGGAATGGAATGGATTGTTGGACCTGCACTCACTGTGCTTGACTTGACTTGAAATGGAATGGACTGGATTGTTGGCTCTGCACTCACTGTGCTTTTCTTGAAATGGAATGGATTGAATTGTTGGCCCTGCACTCACTGTGCTTGATTAGAAATGGAATAGATTGAATTGTTGACCCTACACTGTACTTGGTCCAAAGGTCCAGCTAATTCCGGAAGTCACGCACACTCCCGAAGTCCTACTCAGTGGACAGTCTGCGACCAGCCGCATGAGTAGATGCAAGAGAGTTTTACTGTCATATATATATTGTGTGTGTGTGAGTCAGTATGTGTGAAATGGTGTGTGGCTGTGTGTTTGTGTGTGTGTGTGTGTGTGTGTGTGTGTGTGTGTGTGTGTGTGTGTGTGTGTGTGTGTGTGTGTGTGTGTGTGATGGAGGGTGTCTGTGTGTGCGGCTGTGAGTATGTGTGATGGATTGTGTGTGTGTGTTTGAGATGGAGGGTGTGTGTGTGTGTGTATGATGGAGCGTGTGTGTGTGAGCCCACCAGCCGTGAGTCACCTGCCAGCCCACCAGCCGTGAGTGAGTGAGTCAACTGCCAGCCCACCAGCCATGAGTGAGTGAGTCAACTGCCAGCCCACCTTTGGCATACCTGAAACCACTCATTTTGGCCCACAAGGCCCCAATTAGCCGAGAAACCAGTCCCTTTTGCCCCAAATGGCCGTATTAGCCCAAAAGGCCCATGCCAGGCCAGGAAAAGTTCAGAAATAGTGCCTTTCACTTTGGCCCATCAGGCCTGTACTAGCCCAGGAGGGGTCGCACCGGCCCATCAGTAAGTATTCCCCCTATAAGTATTAAACCTCACCCCAGTATTATTCTCCCCCTTCATTGGCTCCCTGTGATATCCACGCCAGGATAGACATTACTCCTTCTTTGCTGTGATCTGTAGAAAAATATGAAAAATGTCTAAAATTGATTCTTCACCCTCTCCCCCTTCTCTCTCTTTCACAGAGTCTCTCATCTGTTTTGGGCGGAATTTCTGGCATTTTCTGAGCTAATGAGGTAGGTTAGAAGATCGGGACTGTGCCGTAGTTTATGAGAGGACTATTCAGTAGTCTAATAAGAGGGGAAGAAGCTGTTCCTGAGTCTGGTGGTACGTGCTGTCAACCTTTTGTATCTTTTCCCTGATGGGAGCAGTGAGCAGAGGGAATGACTGGGGTGAAAATGGTCCTTGAATACGTTGGCTGCTATTCTGAGACAGCATGAAATGTAGATATAATTGATGTGGGACGGGGAGAGGGGTGGGGATGTGTGATTTGTGTGATGGGCTGGGCTACATTCATGATCCTCTGCATATTCTTGTGGTCATTGTCAGAGTTGTTGCCATACAAAACTGTGTCACATTCCAATAGAATGCTTCCAATTATGCATTTGTCGAAATTGGTAAGAATTGTTGGAGAACTGCTGAACTTCCTTAGTCTTCTGAGGAAGTAGAGGCATTGCTATGATTTCATGGCCTTACCTTCGAAGTAATTGGTTCTGGACAAATTACTGGTGATTTTATGCTTAAGAACTCTTCATTTGAAATCTTCACTTTGGCACCATTGACTAGGACATGTATGCTATCTCGTTTCGTGGAGTTAATAACTAGCTCTTTCAAATAGCTGACATCGAGGGAGGGACTGTTGTTGTGACACATGTCACTAATGTCTATATTTCCTTCCTGTCCTCATCTCATCATTGTTTGTGATCCAGCCCCCTACACTGTTGACTGCAAACTTGTAAATGGATGTAGAGCAGAATTTGGCCTCAGTCCTGAGTACATAATGGTACACATAAAACATAGAACGGTACCGCACAAGAACCCACTCTTTGGCTCACATTGCCAAACATTTAACAACATTTGTTAAACCATGGAGTAAATACATTCACAATCAGGTGAATGTATCTACATTTGAATAACATTCTTTGGTTACAGAAAAGCTTTTCTGTTTTTTGTGTTTCAACCCAGCAGTTTTTTTCCCAGATCATTACTGCCGTAGGCATACACTTTATGTGTGTTTTTAAATAAGCAAATTTAATATTAACAGTCATGTACAACCTAATTAAATTCTGGCATACCACTCCATTTAAAATTTCATGAAATAGGAATTCTGAGGGCCTCATCCCTTTAACATCCCAGCAGCTGTGGTCCCACATGTCAGCTTATTAGATCAGATTGTAGATCAGATTAAATTGCAGTCGTTCTCTTCGTACATTAGTCTCCCTCTCATCACATTTTCCTTATAATCCAATACTATATTTTTGTATGGTAATACTATGCTTCATTAAAATTCTGTGGGCTTCTTAATTAAAGTCTTGAAATATGCTTAAAGCTTTCAGGTGAGCTCAAATTTAGATGCAAAATATTGAGAAAGCTTTTGCTGGCAAATTCTTAATATTCATAGTTTTGATCTATGAATCCAAGGAGCATAGGATCTTGCAAAAAAATATTCTGCTTGTCTCTGTAGAGTAAATCATTTGAAATAAATGTGGTACTATCTGTAAAAATGCAGAGGCATCTTACAGGCTTAGTTAAATAATGACTCAAAATGTTTTATTAAAACCCTATTATTTGTAGCTTAGTTAATTTCAATCTTGCCTCTGCATTAGAAGATTGTGAGCTCAATTCTCACTTTAGAGATTTAAGCACAAGAATCTCAGTTAATATTTCAATTCAATAATGACAATGTGTTGCAGTGTGCAGATGAAAGGTTAAAATGAATGCCAGGCATTTAAGCAATCTCACAAAAAAAATGTACCCTTCTATTATTTTAGATGTTTATAATTTAAAGGAATGAGGCCCTCTGTCTTATAAAGTCAATAGCAAATCCTATTTTATGTTTCAATTTTATAAATGTGATATATCCCCCAAAAATTTCAACCACCAGAGGCGCCGGGGATATGGCTGCCCTGCGGGCAGTCTGTTAGTTTTTTCATTCTTTTTGTTATTTTTTAGTGTGTTAAAAGTTTGTTTTAATGTTCTTTGGTTTGTTTTATGTGGGGGGAGGGGATCGGTGGAACTTTTTTTCAAGTTCTTATCTTGCCAGAGATTTGATTAATTTTCGGATCACATTCTCCGGGCGCTCTGCAGCCTTCCATCGATGGAGCTGGAAGCCTCCTCGGACTGACTTTGAGCCCTATCGCGAGGTGTGGACTTAACATCGGAGCTGACCTTGCCTGGGATTGCTCCCACCATAGCCACCGTGGACTTTACTATCAAGCTCGCAGTTGGGAGAGGCTAGTCGACGTGAGGTTCAGTCGCCCGGCGCGGTGGAGCTGACATCCCCCAATGTGGGAGCTGATCGCCTCGACATGGAGGGCCTGAACGCTAAGATCTACGGGAGTCAAGATCGTCCCGTCAACGGGGGCTCGAAGCCCATGACCGAGGAAGAACTAAGGGAAGGATTTAAACTTTATTCCACCTTCCATCACAGTGAGGAATGTGTAGGAGTCACTGTGGTAGATGTTCATGTTAAAATGTGTTTTGAGTGATCTGTTGCTTTTAATTGTATGACTGACCTGGCCAATGAAATTCCTCGTATTTTGCAAAACATACTTGGTGAATAAAGTGTGATTCTGATTCTTATTCTGATTCTGAAATGCTTTGTAAATATATACTGAAGAATATAAATCTTTGGCTTTAACCCTCAACTTATTTGTAGCATAATTTGAGCTTCGATTTTTCACACTTGAAAATATAATCATGGCTGACCTCCAGATATGTTAACATGAAAGATGGGTTGTGTGTAATATTCTACCAATGTGGTTAATGGCCCTTGACAAAAAAGTCAGTGAGGGTAGGAAAAGGAGGATAGGGCAGATGAATATGAGGCTGAAGAGTTGGTGCAAGGAATTCACATTATTAGAACGTTGGATCTCTTCGGAAGCAGAGCCAATCTGTACAAGAGGTTGCACCTGAACTGGAGGGGAATCAATATACTGGCGGGCAGATTCGCTAATGCTAATAGGAAGGATATGACCTAGTTTGGCAGAGTGATCTGATCCAATGCAGTGGTGAGGTAGATGAGAGGCTGAAAGTTGAAACAGAGGGTAATGACAGCTTCTACCTATTCCCTAACTAGTCTGAAGAAGTTTAGGACCTGAATTTCTGAACCCAGGACTCTGGTGCTGTGAACAGCTGCTCTACCAACTCCACCACTGTGCAAAATGTAGATTTCATAGACAACCTTGGGGTATATAATGAGGAATAGGATTCATTGACAACCAAAATGAAGTTCATGGAGATTTTCTTCAAAACAAACAATATTCTTGAGCTGGGCTACAAGTATTTTTTTCGGCAGTGAAGGAATGGAAGAAAACAATATGACCGACAGAAAACTTCTCTGAAATATCACACAGTTTTGTAGCACCATAGAAAACTACAAATGCACAAGGCAATTTATCTTTTGGAATATTTCAACAAAAATTAGTTTGAAATAGAAGCAAATTACAAATTCAGCACATATAATCATATTATGGGAAAAATATGTTAGTGTAAACTCTAGCACTAAAACTGTTGTAACATGAGTTACTGGAATGAATGGTGGAAAGTTTAATGGAGATGTGGGGGCAAGTTATTTTACACAAAGGGTGGTTGGGGCCCAGAATGCACTGCCAGATGTGGTGGTGGAGGCAGATGCAATAGTGCCGTTTAAGAGGCTTTTAGATGAACACGGAAGTGCAGGGAATAGAGGGATATGGATCATGTGAAGGCAGAAGAGTTCAGTTCAGCTCCGCATCATATTCAGCACAAACATTGTGGGCTGAAGGGCCCGCTCCTGCGCTGTACTCTTCTATGTCCTGTTCTAATAAATTATTTGTGGTTATAAATGCATTTATAAAACAGAGATCAAATATTTTTAGATAGCTTGTAGATAATTGCATCAAGATATAATTGGAGTCAGATAGAAAGGTAAAAAGCAAAATGTAATCCAAAGTGTAAATAGGAAGGTGGAATAAGGCAAGGTGATATCTAATAAGTAGAAATATACTGAGAAATTTGGTGGAATAAACAGACCTAGGTGTGGATCCTTAAAGTTAGTTGGATGGATAAATAAGGTTGTTAAAAAAGGCAGATAGTACACTTTCCTTTACTAAAACATACTATACATGTGCAGGGAAGTTTGACTTGAACTGTATATAACACTAATTAGACTGTAGCTTGAACACAGCAAACAATTCTGATCCCTCTGTTACAAGAAAGAAGTGATTGTGTTCGATTTAGGAGAGGATGTTATCGGTACAGAAAAACTGTAGCTAAAAAGGATGGCTGGATAAGTGAGTATTGCTTTCTTTGGAACAGATGAGACTGGGAGGAGACATAATTGTTGGTGTATAAAATGTAGGGGGCGGGGGGGGGGGAAATAAAGTAAATATATCCCTTGGCAGATGGGTCATAAACCACAGAGCACAGATATAATTTTGTTACAAGGATTAAAATGAAAATGAGGGATTGTTTGTTTTTCCATGGAAGAGATCAGGAATGCACATCATGTTTCAACAGAGCTTGGAATATGTACTTGAAGAGCCTTGACAGGTATGGCTGCAGTGTTACTGCTGAAAGATTTCAAAGTCTGTTACTTATTTTGTTAACAGTACAAAGAATGATCCAATAACCAAATTCCAAGTCATAGGTTTTCTATGATTTACTTGTATAATGGGTTATTGATGGGGACGATCAGCCATGGTCACAATGAATGGCGGTGTTGGCTCGAAGGGCCAAATGCACCTATTTTCTATGCTTCTATGTTTCTAATTTGCATGGAGGACTGCTCTATTAAAAAGTTGAAATTGAATATTTGCATCATTAGTGCCGACAATGGAACACAGGCCATTTCACTTGAAATAATTTTATAAAAAAGTGGCTCAAAGATCTATTAATTCCTGTGTGCCATCCTGCTTCTAAAGAGGTAGCAGAGAGATCTGTAAATGCATCAAATCCTTAATGTACCAATATCCCAAGGCTACTGTGGCTTCACGACGAATCATCAATTGACCAAGTCATCATTGACTCCACATCCAATTTTTGGTTTTACACTGGCAGAGCCACAAATAAATGATTGCCTTACAATTAAGTTCAGCTCAGCCTAAATTAGAGGTAAGACCAGAAAGGCAGCACCTTAAGTGGTGGGAAATGTTTTTTTAGGAAAAATAAAGCAATGTTGACTCTGATTGATTTGGTCACCACAGCAGTAATTGAATGTGGGATGCTAATTCCTTGTATGTGAATACTTGGCCAATAAACGTATTCATTCGTTCATTCATTCAATGGAACCCGGGTGAAAATGTCCAATTCTATTGTCAGAAACGCCATTTAGTTTGCATCAGAGATTGCATCTGAAATCCCCATGTACCGCCGCAAGAGAAACCTTTTGACACTAAGGTAATTGTGATGATTAATCTATTCTGGATGTTATAGAACATTTAAATTAGTGCAATGCAGGAACACGCCCTTATGCCCACGGTGCCTGTGCTGAGAATTATACGAAGATGAACTCTTAACTGCCTGCACATAATCCATATCCCCCCATTCCTTATATAACATTCCATGTTTTAGAGCAAACTAGTGCAAATCATAAAGGCACATTTAAAAATAAGAATGAACATTTGAAAAAAAATTACTGGAAGGAGAAACAAGTGAACCTTGAACAATGCTGAAGCCACTGCAATGCTGAGTGGAATAAATGTTTTAAATATTCAAACATAGAGCTGCAACGTGAGATGACAAATCCCAAGGGTTCCAGCAAACCACAGCTTCTCAAGGAAGGAAGGAATGCATTCAGAAATGTAATCTCGCCAGAATCCAATCAATTATCTTTAAGCAACTCTTTCATATCATAAAATGGGGTGAATGTTACTACACATTCTCAATGATTATGAAGTTCAATTATGTCAATTGTTATGGTTAGTTGATAGAAATTAACATTTATATACCCAAATATTGCAAGCAAACCAGAATCTATTAAATGCTAAACTGAACATATGCAGACAGCAACACTTACAATTCAATTTCAATTTAGTCCTATTTAAATGGACTTGGATTCACATGAATAGGGATGGACAATTATCCCCTTCCCTCTTAGCCCATTGAATGATTCATTTTGATTGTAGTTAATCCCTGTCCTAATTCTTATATTATCTTGAAACCTAAATATCTCCCAATAATCTTGTTTGTCTAAATATTATGAAATCTTTTGAGAATAGCTCTCTGCGCTGTGTTCAGTCAATGCATTCAAGATTTCAACCATCCTCTTGCTGAAATATTTTCTCCTCGCATTCCCTCTAAACCCCCTCCCATTATTTACAAATTATACCCATTGATTTTAGAGACCTGTGCTAAAGTAAGACGTTTCTCATTATCTACCCTTTCTATGTCCCTCACAATTTTGTGTGCATTAATCGGATCCACCTCTCAGCCTCTCCCACCCAAACAAAAACAAACTTATCTTCTCCAGTCTAAAAACCACATGAATGTCCTCTATCTCTCTACCTCACCAGTGCAATCATATTCTTCTCACAGTGTGGTGACCAGATCTACACATACTACACAGCTGGGCTGATTTAACTTAGTATATGTAGTCCCCCCTCGGTCATGACTGACCATGGGTGATGCATCCTAGTTGTTGGCTGCTTGCTCCAAACCTCGGCTGGAGCAGCGCCGCTTGTGGCTGAAGAGACCAATGTGGGAATGACACTCTCTGCCGCAAAGGTCACATTTGTGAGTGGTCACTGGTTTGTTGAAGTTGCTGCGCTCCTTTCTGCGTGCCCGCTTGTCTGCCGCTGCGTTCAACAGTTTCTCTTCCCCCGTTTTGAGATATTGGTTCAGGGTACCTCTCCACCTCATGCGGTCAGCTGCAAGGCTCTCCCAGGACTCCAAATCGATGTCGAGCACCTTCATATCTCTCTTGAAGACATCCTTGTAATGTAGCTGGGGCGGCCGATGGTTCTCCTCCCAGATGTCAGCTCTCCATAGAGGATGACTTTTGGAATATGGCCATCCTCCATGTGGTGGACATGGCCCAGCCACCACAGTCTGTGCTGCCTGAGTAGAGTGTACATAATGGGAAGGCCAGCACGAGACAGTATCTCGGCTTTGGACACTCTGTCTTGCCACGATATGCCCAGGATACGGCGGATGCTTCTAAGGTGGAAGGTGTTGCCTCTTCTCTCCTGTCTGGCATATGTAGTCCATGTCTCACTGCTATACAGCAGTGTGCTGTTGACAAAGGCATTGTAGACTGCTATCTTTGTCTTCACCATCAGCTTTGGGTTGGTCCACATTCGAGTTGTGAGGCGAGCGAGAGTTGTAGCTGCCTTCCCGATCCTCTTATCAATCTCTGTGTCCAAGGTGATGGTGGAACTGATGGTGATGACAGGCGGCGCCTCTGTACCCTGCCCCAAGACATTCGTCTTCTTCAATCTGATGGTCAGCCCGAAGTCCTTGCAAGTCCACTAGAAGCGGTCCATCAGTGACCGTAGTTCATGCTGGGTGTGGGACACGACTGCTGCGTCATCAGCAAACAACATGTTTCTGATGAGAGCTTCACATACATTTGTCTTTGCTCTGAGGTGGGTGAGGTTGAAGAGCCTGCCATCTGATCTAGTATACAGGTAGATCCCATCTGTTGCAGTGCCAAAGGCTTGTTTCAGGAGCAGAGCGAAGAAAATCCCAAAGAGTATGGGAGCAAGGACGCAGCCTTGTTTAACGCCACTGCAGATGTCGAAGGGCTCCGAGAAGCTGCCATTGAACTTCACTGTCCCCTTCATGTTCACGTGGAAGGATTCTATAGCTTCCTTAGCGGCTCGTAACGCTAACGGCAGGTACTCGGGAAGAATCACTAACAGCATGTAAGCTCGGGAAGACTCGTGAAGATTTCTCAACATGTTGAAAAATGTCCACGAGAGCCCCGAGTACCGACGATGGCCATTACCGTAAATCTCCGAGTTCGAATCAGGGCAAACTCGGGAGAACTCTTGGAATTAACTCGTACCATGGGACAGGGTTTTTAAGGTTATGATTTTGATTGTTTTTTTGGTTTTTTTTCTCAAGGCACAAAATGTATTCCCATACTTCCTGCAGGAAATATAATTCACTCAATGGATATCCGACAGGTTTTTAGTAAATATTTCTTCTACAGAAGAAAGAAGGCAATTAGGATGAAAAAGTAAAAATGATTATTTGCTAAAATAGGGAACTGCAAATAATTTCAGCTGTTCCTAACAGCTAATAATTACTTGCCAAAAATTGTTTCATTGTTTTTGTGTACTTGCTTGTTTTATAATAGTAAAACAAGTAAACAAGTGTAACAAGTATAACAAGTAAAAAATATAATCATATCCTTTTAAATCGAAATGGCCGAATTAAGACATTGATAGTAAAACTTTTTAACTTTAGGGTTGTAGCTATATAATGCTGGTCTCATTTAACCATGCTAATAAATTCCAGAATTCTTATAAACATCAGACTTTTTAATGCCCTTTAAAACAGATGAAAAAAGTTAAATGAACTGAAACGTCTGCCAGAAACTGAAGCAGTCAACGAGAATGACATTTCTTGATAGACACAGTACCTCAGGCATAACTCCATGGCTGATTGAATCTTCTCTCAGCTGCTGAATGTGTTCTTTTGAGAGGTAAATATCAAATTCCCACTGTTGTCGAATGTAATCTTTTCATTATTGTACATAAATTGTTGTTTAACTATTATGTTTGATATTTGTTATTTTCTCACATTTTCTGTTTATAATTCTACTATTCAATTATTGAGGGAAAGAGAAAGAGACAGAGATAGAGAGAGGTAGTGATGCAAACTTTTGATAACACATGCTGACCAAGGTGCCCCATATAAGCTCGTCTCATTTGACCGCATTTGGTTCCTATCCCTCTGAACCTTTCCTGTCCAGAGGGCCAGAGGGAATGAAAAAGGGAAAGTAAGGTAGAAAGAAAAAATGATAGAGGAAGAAAATGAGAGAAAGTTAGGGAGCAAAAGAGAGAGAAATAAATTGGGAAGTGTGAAATAGGCCAGCAGATAGTGGGAGAAAATGAAAGACAAAGGGAGGGAGAATACTAAAGAAAGAAAGAGAAAGAGATAGGAAGAAATGCATACTTTTGATAACACATGCAAACATATACTTTCAGCAGTCAATTTGCACATAGCAAAATGCTACAAAGAGCATCACCAGAGAGAATAGACAAGGTATGTCAATGGAATTCACATCAACTGATCATGTTTCACCTAGAAGTTAAAATACGCTTGGACTGCAAACAAGTTCATGATTCCATATTCAAACAAAATTTGTTAACATTGCAGGCACTTTCCCGAGGCTGAACAACCCTTCCTTCTGTATGCTCAAAACAAATCTGTGACATTTTGGAAAGCCTTCTAGAGCCGCATTTCTACCATTCATTGTCCTGCTTCCAACAGCAAACCATAAATTACAATCCCAGTCAACAGAACATGGAAAACTAATGCGATAGCTATTATAATGTCCTCTGCCTAGTGGAGCTGGTCCTTACCCTTAATAACTTTTTGTTTGACTCCTCCCATTTCCTACATACGCAAATACAAGGCATAGCTATGGGCATGCGCATGGGCCCTAGCTATGCCTGCCTCTTTGTAGGGTACATCGAACAATCCTCGTTCGAGACGTATCAGGGCGCTATTCCCGACCTCTACCTCACCTACATCGACGATTGCATTGGTGCTATCTCCTGCACCCACGCACTACACACTGACTTCATCCATTTCACCACTAACGTCCATCCGGCACTCAAATACATCTGGACCATTTCCTTCATTTCCCTACCATTTCTTGACCTCACTATCTCCATTGCAGGTGATAGACTTCTGACCGACATCCACAATAAACCCACTGACTCACATGGCTATCTGGACTACACTTCCTCCCACCCTGCTTCCTGTAAGGGCTCCATCCCCTACTCCCAATTCATCCGTCTACTGCTCCCAGGATGAGCTGTTCCACACCAGGGCATCAGAAATGTCCTAATTCTTCAGGGAACGGGGGTTCCCCTCCTCCACTATAGATGAGGCTCGCACCAGGGTCTCTTCAATACCCCGTAACACTGCTCTCTCTCCCCATCTCCCCACTCATAACAAGGACAGAGTCCCCCTAGTCCTCACCTTCCACCCCACTAGCCGTCACATACAACAAATAGTCCTCCGTCATTTTCGCCACCTCCAACGTGACCCCACCACTAGCACATCTTCCCATCACCCCCCCCGTCTGCTTTCCGCAAAGACCGCTCCCTCCATAACTCCCTGATCAATTCTTCCCTTCCAACCCATACCACCCCCTCCCTGAGCACTTTCCCCTGCAACCGCAAGAGATGCTACACTTGCCGCTTTACCTCCCCCCTTGACTCCATTCAAGGACCCAAGCAGTCATTCTGGTGAGACAGAGGTTCACCTGCACCTCCTCCAACCTCATTTATTGCGTCCACTGCTCTAGATGTCAACTGATCTACATCGGCAAGACCAAGCGTAGGCTTGGCGATCGTTTCGCCGAACAGCTCCGCTCGGTCCGCAATAACCAATCTGATCTCCCGGTGGCTCAGAACTTCAACTCCCCCTCCCATTCCGTATCTGACCTTTTTATCCTGGGCCTCCTCCATGGCCAGAGTGAACACCACCAGAAATTGGAGGAGCACCACCTCATATTCCGCTTGGGTAGTTTACATCCCAAAGGCATGAACATTGACTTCTCCAATTTCCGGTCGCCCTTATTGTCTCCTCCCCTTTGCAGCTCTCCTCTTCCTTTCTGGTTCCTCCTCTTCCTTTCTTCTCCCCCCCCCCCCCTCCCCCACCCCACATCAGTCTGAAGAAGGGTTTCGGCCCGAAACGTTGTCTATTTCCTTCGCCCCATAGATGCTGCCGCACCCACTGAGTTTCAACACTTTTGTCTAACCTGCACTTTTATCTAACTTAAATATTAGAATATTAGAATTGTTATTCATTCATATACCTTTAAGGCAAACCTGTAGACCGTCTATCATGTCACAATCTTATTTAGGATAACCAAATACACTTTGTTTATCATTGATCACATCTAGTGTATCAGATTCTGTACCTTTGTTCAATAAAAAAAGTCTAGATTGCTTTTAGTCAATGAACGGGTTATTTTAGAACTAATCTTAACTGCATAATACATCATGTGGCATCTGCAGTTATTATAGTTATGATTTACGATGGAAACTACCTTGGTTAATTTTTCCACTTGTTTCCAAAATGTAATATGTGTGCAATTAGATATATTTTGTTAATCTTTTACCATCCTTGCCTTCAATATTTTTCAGTTTTATCCCTGTGTGCACCATTCATATCTGTACGTGAGTATTAAGTGAGTTTATTATCTGCAATCCCCACATTAATAATCTTAAAGAATAAAATTCCCATGATAATATATATTTGGGAATGATTTCCCAACTACTTGCTTAAACTAGCTATTCTGCATGGAAATCACACATTTTATATGTTTTTCACGGCTCTTGCACAGCATCCTTGGCCTGTTCATTCTCATATGTATGGCAACCTTCAATGATAATAAAGAACAGGATTAGATCATCACAAGAACTTTCAGCATCTTGCTCATGATGCTACAATGTGCTTTGAAAATTAAGACATCCTATGAATAACTGTCAAAAGGGTGTGTGGATTATCAATCTGTGCACAAGATCCCACGAACAAATGATGCAATTAATCAATGCAAAATCTGTATTTGATGGTGTTGGCTGGGGCATGTACATTGGCTAAAACATTAAAGAAGTTCACTGCTCTTTAAATATTGTTTTGAATATTTTGCCTTCGCTTGAGCAGACCAAAATGTGTTCAAATATGACAGCACTGTAGCAAAGCATTGGGCTAATTACGTGCTCTTGTATTCAGGGAGACTTGAAAATGTAATCATCTAATCGGATATTAGAGAGTACCAACAATTGGACCAACTATCACATGCACAACCTTCTTCATTAATATAAGATGCAGGAGTTTGTTAATTCTGCAAACAGCTTATTGCACTTTTGTACCTGAAGTAATCAATTTGAAAGGAAGTATAAGGAGAGAATTATATACTGCTATATTCTGCAATCTGTATCTTCCCCTTTGCTTTATCTATTGCATTTTTTTGACGATTGTATTTATGCATAGTATATCTAATCTGCTTGCACAACATGCAAAACAAAGTTTTTTGTTGTTCCTCAGTGCATGTGACAGTAATAAACTTAAACCTAGAACAAGGGAGTGACATAGATGGAGAGATGGGGAGACGGAGGGACAGATTACTGTAGATTAACCATATTAGTCTGCCTTTACCATATATATAGCCAAACCTATTATGCATGCTGCACGTTCCATATCTTCATTTCCCCCGGCCGCGCACAGCAAAGGGGTTGCAGGAGTTTGTCGCCATGGTGAATTTTTATCACCATTTCATGCCGGCAGCTGCCAACATCATGCGCTCCCTTTTCTAGTGCCTCGCAGGTAAGCCGCGGGAGCTCAAATGGTCCTTGGAGGTGGACATGGCATTCGAAAGTGCTAAGGCGGCCCTGGCCAACGCAACCATGTTGGTCCACCCGCTGGCCTCAGCCTCAATGGCCCTCACTGTGGACGCCGTGGACTCTGCTGTGGGCAGCGTCCTGGAGCAGCTCGTCGATGGCCGCTGGCAGCTACTGGCCTTTTGTTGTACCGGGCCATCAGGCGCTTCCGCTATTTTCTCGAAGGTCGTATTTTCACTGCCACCACTGACCACAAACCCCTTACCTTTGCCTTGGGTAAGGTTTCCAACCCGTGGTCCGCCCGACAGCTGCGGCACCTCGCTTACATATTGGAGTTCACCACAGACATTCAGCACGTCGCGGGCAAGCTCAACACCGTCACTGACGCTCTGTCCCACCCGGTCCTACCCTCAATTTCGGCCCTGGACCATGGCGTGGACTACGACGAGCTGCCTGCGGCTCAGCGTGCGGATGCTGGGATGGCGGACTACCGCACTGCTGTTTCTGGCGTCCAGTTGGCTGATGTCCCGTGTGGAGCCTCGGGCACAGTGGTCCTTTGCGATGTCTCCACGGGTCGACCTCGCCCCATCGTCCCCATAAGCTGGTGTCGCCAGATCTTTGAATCCATTCACGGTCTGGCCCACCCGTCCATACGGGCGACCTACGCGCTGGTGGCGGGCAAATATGTTTGGCACAGTCTCCACAAGCAGGTGGCGGCCTGGGCCCGTGCCTTCTCTGTCAGACATCCAAGGTCCAGTGGCACGCACGGCCCTCAGTGCAGGATTTCGATTTTCCCGCGGGCCGTTTCCTGCATATCCATGTTGACCTGGAGGGTCCGTTGTCGACTTCCCGTGGCGTCACTCATTTACTCACCGTCGTGGACTGCTTCATGAGGTGGCCAGATGCTAGCCCGCTCTCGGACACCTCTGCCGCAGCCTGCGCTCTGGCCCTGGTGGCCAACTGGATTGCCCGGTTCGGGGTCCCGTCGGATATCTCCATCGACCGGGGGGCCCCAGTTCACTTCTGCCTTACAGTCTTCCATCGCTCAGCCCTATGGGGTGCGGTTACATCACACTACCGCCTACCACCCACAGGCCAATGGGTTCGTTGAACGTTTTCACCGCCACCTCAAGTCGGCGTTGAAGGCTCGGCTCACAGGGCTGGACTGGGTAGACCAGTTGCCGTGGGTGCTACTCGGGATCCTCACCACCCCCAAGGAGGACTTGGCCACTTTCTGCACCGAGCTGATGTACGGCTTGGCACTGCAGGTGCCTGGGGACTTCCTCCCTGCCTCCCGAGGATGGGTGGACTCTACCCCGGCATTGCTGGCGACCCTCCGGAAGAAGGTGAGCAGGTTAGCTCCTGTTCCCGCTTTGCGACACGGTTTGCCGGCGGTGTATGTGCCACCGGTTCTGTAGCATTGTACCTATGTTTTTGATCGCAGGGATGCGCACAGATCCCCTTTACAGCGAGTCTATGAGGGGCCGTTCCGGGTGTTCCGGTCTGGTGTTGCTACCTTCACTTTGGATGTGGGAGGCCGGGAGGAGTTTGTCTCCATCGGTCGGCTCAAGCCTGCCCATGTCAACATGGGCAGCCCGTGGTGGTCGCGCAGCCCCGATGTAGAGGTCGTCCGCCGGCCGATCCAGCTGCACCGGTTGTGCCTGTTTCCCCCGATCCAGTTGCAACCTTTCTGTCTGCCCCCTTGCCGTCTCCTGGCCCTGTGCGGTGTGTTTCCCTTGTTACGCCTGCCCATCCTCCACTGACCATGCGTTCTGGTCACTGTGTCTGGGTCCCTGCTCGGTTCCGTACATCGGGTTCTGGGGGGGCGGGGTCCTGTAGCTGCACCTGCTGGTGCCTTGGGGTAGTCAAACCCGCGGATTGGTTGCTCCTGTCACGTGGGCGCGGGGAGCGTGTTTCGCGTGCTTTTTGCCGAGTTCATTCATTCTCGCGCCACACTTGTGGATGCAACATTGTTTTGTTGGCTATCTCATCAACTAGCATTTATTCATTGTTTTACCGTTCAAAATAAAATGAACTCACAGTCTCAACTCGCCAAACTAGTCTGATTCTACATCAGGTGTTAAATATATTTTCTTCATAAAAATTATTTTAAAATTGTTTAATCTTTGTCCTCTGTCATGTTTTGCTGTTGAGTAGAGCAACTACTCGTGGATGAAAACTGTTTTTATGTCTGGCTGTGGCAGCTTTGACAGTGTGAAGTCGCCTTCCAGAGGGAAGTGATTCAAAGAGTTTGTGACCAGGGTGAGAGGGGTCAGAGATGATCTTGCCTGCTCGCTTCCTGGCCCTTGCAGTGTACAGTTCATCAATGGAGGGATGGTTGCAGCCAATAACCTTCTCATATAAAGAATGTAAAAAGAATCTTAAGAAAGGAATTAGGAAGGCTAAAAGAAGATATGAGGTTGCTTTGGCAAGAAAGGTGAAAGTAAACCCAAAGGGTTTCTACAGCTATATTAATAGCAAAAGGATAATGAGGGATAAAATTGGACCATTAGAGAACCAGAATGGACAGCTATCTGCAGAGCCAAAAGAGATGGGGGAGATATTGAACAATTTATTTTCTTCGGTATTCACCAAGGAGAAGGATATTGAACTCTGTGAGTTAAGGGGAAAAAGTAGAGTAGCTATGGAAACTATGAGATTCAAAGAGGAGGAAGTACTGACACTTTTGAAAAATATAAAAGTGGATAAGTCTCCAGGTCCTGACAGGATATTCCCTAGGAATATATTGAGGGAAGTTAGTGTAGAAATAGCAGGAGCTATGACAGAAATATTTCAAATGTCATTAAAAACGGGAATAGTGCCGGAGGATTGGCGTACTGCGCATGTTGTTCCATTGTTTAAAAAGGGTTCAAAGAATAAACCTAGCAATTATAGACCTATTAGTTTGACGTCAGTGGTGGGCAAATTAATGGAAAGGATACTTAGAGATAATATGTATAAGCATCTGGATAAACAGGGTCTGATCAGGAACAGTCAACATGGATTTGTGCCTGGAAGGTCATGTTTGACAAACATTCTTGAATTTTTTGAAGCGGTAACTAGGGAAATTGATGAGGGTAAAGCAGTGGATGTTGTCTATGGAATTCAGTAAGGCCTTTGACAAGGTTCCCCATGGAAGGTTGGTTAAGAAGGTTCAATTAAGAAAGTTCATAAATATATCTCCATTGAAGAATATCTTGTTTAATATTCCACTCAATCAGTTTATCTCTCTTTTTTTTCCTTTTCTTTTTCTCTATTTTATTTCCTACTGCTATAAAATAAAAAAGAAAATTATATAAGTACAAATAAGATTGACTGTTAATTTTAAAAATATTAAGAATGTATGTGACGTTAATATTTTCTTTTGCTTTAATTGGATTTTATATTTCTTCTTAATATTTAATTACTTCTAACAAAAATATCTTACAGAAAAAAAAAAAAGAAGGTTCAATCTTTGGGTGTTAATGGTGGAGTAGCAAGATGGATTCAACAGTGGCTGAATGGGAGATGTCAGAGAGTAATGGTGGATGGCTGTTTGTCAGGTTGGAAGCCGGTGACCAGTGGGGTGCCTCAGGGATCTGTGTTGGATCCACTGTTGTTTGTCATGTACATCAATGATCTGGATGCTGGGGTGGAAAATTGGATAAGTAAGTATGCAGATGATACTAAGATAGGTGGTGTTGTGGATAATGAAGTAGATTTTCAAAGTCTACAGAGAGATTTGGGCCATTTGGAAAAATGGGCTGAAAGATGGCAGATGGAGTTTAATGCTGTTAAGTGTGAAGTGCTACATCTTGGCAGGACAAATCAAAATAGGACGTACATGGTAAATGGTAGGGAATTGAGGAATGCTGTGGAACAGAGGGATCTTGGAATAACTGTGCATAGTTCCCTGAAGGTGGAATCGCATGTAGATAGGGTGGTAAAGAAAGCCATTGGTGTGCTGGCCTTTATAAATCAGAGCATTGAATATACGAGTAGGGAAGTAATGTTAAAATTGTACAAGGCATTGGTAAGACCAATTCTGGAGTATGGTGTACATTTTTGGTCGCCTAGTTATAGGAAGGATGTCAACAAAATAGAGAGAGTACAGAGGAGATTTACTAGAATGTTGCCAGGGTTCCAGCAACTATGTTACAGAGAAAGGTTGAACAAGTTAGGTCTTTATTCTTTGGAGCGCAGAAGGTTAAGGGGGGACTTGATTGAGGTCTTTAAAATGATGAAAGGGATAGACAGAGTTAACGTGGATACATTTTTCCCATTGAGGGTAGGGAAGATTCAAACAAGAGGGCATGACATGAGAATTAAGGGACAGAGGTTTCGGAGTAACGTGAGGGGGACCTTCTTTACTCAGAGGGTGGTGGCTCTGTGGAATGAGCTTCCAGCAGAAGTGGTGGAGGCATGATCGATTTTAACATTTAAAAGTAAAGTGGATAGGTATATGGACGTGAAGGGAATGGAGGGGTATGGTCTGAGTGCAGGTAGATGGGACTAGGGGAAAACAAATGGTCGGCACGGACTGGAAGGGCCGAGAGGGCCTGTTTCCGTACTGTAACTGTTATATGGTTATATTGTTATATGGTTATATGGTTATATGGTCAGCTGATTGGACGTTTTGTTGCAGCCTGCAGGAGTCGTGTTTGTTGGCTGAGCCAAACCAGACCATGATGGAGAAGGTGATAACAGACTCTACGATGGCCGGGTAGAATTGGACCATTATTGCCTGTGGCAGATTGTGTTTTCTCAGCTGCCGTAGGAAGTACATCCTCTGTTGTGCCTTTTTGACCACAGTCATGGTATCCCCCCACTTAAGGTCCCTGGAGATGATGGTTCACAGGAACTTAAAAGACTCCACCGATGTGACTATGATGTTGTTGGTGGTAAGTGGGGTGAGGGGAGGGGGAGCTCTCCTAAAGTCTACAATCAGTTCCACTGTCTTAAGAGCATTGAGCTCCAGGTTGTTGTGATGGCACCAGGATGCCAGCTGTGACACTTCCCATCTTTAGGCAGATTACTCCCCATCCTGGATCAGTCCAATCATGGTTGTGTCGTCCGCAAACCTGAGAGGCTTGACAGAGGTGTCATTGGAGGTGCAGTCATTGGTGTAGAGAGAGTAGAGGAGAGGAGAGAGTACGCAGCCTTGCGGTGGTCCAATGCTGAGCGTTTGCGGGTCCAAAATGTGCTTTGATCAAATGCACATTGAGCTCTAATTCTGAAATATAGATCTGTTGATTTCCAGTGAAACCAAATTTCAGAAGCAGGTTTCAATGTCCACACAATGAGAGATTTTGCATCAGTCAGTAAAAGAGATTTTACTTTGGAGTCACGTGAGTGACTACATGAAGAGCCCGCCAGCTCGCATGTGCGTCATTACATCTAATGCACGGCGCGCGACTGGCAGGCAGGTGCGTCGCTCCGCCAGCGTTAAGTTTCAAACCTGAAGGTACATCTCAAACTTAATTTTCAGGTTGTGCTTTGCCTTTGCAGGAAGCTCTCTACGGAGTTCCTGCTGGATGTCGTTCCAGGAAATCCCAATTCCGCGGGAGAAACCCGGCTGCGGAGATCGTGGGGTATCCCGGCTCCGCGAGGGGAACCCAGCTCGGGGAAACCCAGCTGCGGAGACCGTGGGGTGTCCCGGCTCCGTGAGGGGAACCCAGCTCGGGGACAACCCGGAAGCAGAGACTGCGGGTATCCCTGCTCCGCGAGGGAAAACCTGACTCGGGGACAACCCGGAAGCGGAGACCGCGGGTATCCCAGCTCCGTGAAGCGAACTCAGCACGGGGAAACCCGGAAGCGGAGACTGCGGGAAATCACGGCTCAGCGAGGGAAAACCCGGCCATGGAGATCGCCAGCTGCGGGAGCCACGGGGCTGGACAGAGCATCTCATAGGAAAGATACTCCTAGGAAGGGAGTAATATTGGCGCGCGTCTCGGAGGCCCGCGACAGCTGTTGGTGCAATGCTACTTTATATCTCCCTCTCTGAGGAGGGGAGATAAGCAATCGCAGTTTGGGGGTATGTCGTGAGGGTACACTCCACAACAAGCCAGCTGCGTCAAGAAGAAAAAGGAGGTTTCCCCTCCATGGATACGTCCTCGGACGTTTATCCAGGTGGAGCATGAATGCATCTGCAGGGCGTTCATCCCACTGAGGAGATGCTCCATCCAGATATGGTCCACGGACGGGGCATATCAGCGCAGGTCTTGTCGGGGACGTGCAGCAGCGCCGGTTGCAGGGCTGCATTATATCTCTCTCTGAGGAGGGGAGCGTAGGCTGTCAGTGTGTGACTGACTCCAAATTTGGAAGCGTGTCCGTGAAACATACTGGAGTGCATGCGTGAGGTCAAGTATTCGGTCATGGCATCAAGGGTGGCGATATCCACGCAAACGGACAAGCCACTGCAAGGAAGAGTTGGCTTCCAGCCTATGGCAGAAAACCTGGAGCTTGGTAAGCATCAATGACTTCCCGTCACATCATTACAGAAACAAAGTGCCGGCAGTGAACAACGCTATCTTGGGAGACTATGGATCGCGAGGCCAGCAATGTCCAGCCGCTGAATCTTCTCCTGGGAAAAGACCTAGCCAAACAGGCAAGAAACCTTGTTGAGGAAGTGAAGCTGTCAGATCAGTCAAGATACCTAAGGCGAGCAAAAGCCTCACCGTTGCGGCGACTACACCCCGATACCTCTATCGCCAGTAAGTGGTTCACTGAAGCTGGTGGCAGCTTGAAAGCTGATTCTCTGGGCAGAGGTTTTAGGCCAATGCCCAAGCCGGCCCTGAGGGAAAATGTGCAATCCACGCACCCCAGCAGTCCTATCCTCCAAATTCAAGGATGGAATTAGAACCTGAGGACGGAAACAGAACTCACATCAGGGGCCTTTGGGCGCACCATAAGACCAATGATAACCAAGGAGGTAGGTGGGTCTGGTTCTTTCCGAAACACGGGGTGTGTGGAATAGTTACGTGTGGCAATAGATTACACTTGCATGAAAGTCGACGAATAACAGTTTGGGTATACAAACAGATATCCAAACAAGCAAAGGTGGATGATGTTGAATCACCCTTGATTAACTCACGTGCAGTATAATTTTTCTTTTTTAATGGGAAACATTGTTACTGTCTAATAATGGATATTCCATAGGATACTTTATAGCATGCATCAATCTCAAAGATGCATGCTCTTCAGTTCCCATTCACTGGGTTCACCGATGATATTTGAAATTTAGCTGGATGGGCAACCAAAGCAGTTAAGTGTTGCGAAGTGTTAACTTCAGCTCCCAGGTGGTTCACCAAATTACCAAGCCAGTGCTTGGGCTGCTCAAAGCTTGAAAATACATATTTATGGCCTATCTGGATGATATTCTAAAATGCTGAATCTTGCCAAATTAGCTGTTTCAGCCACAAAACTCACATTTGAGAAATTGGGTTTTCTCATCCAGCCAGTTAAATTTAAGTTGTTACCAACTAGAGTTATAGACTGCAATGTACCTTTAACTCTATTAATTGCCTGTGACTCAACCCTGGGGCAAGAGATTGTTGCCAGTGTAAATTGGCAATTTAGTGGTTGTTAAGTACCATTAGGTATTTTTCATCAGAGCTATGCTATTACCAGCTGAAGCTACAAGTCACAATGATGGAAAACACTATTCAGCATTGCTCCAGTACCTTTTGGTCATTTTACCTTCAGTTACGTTACAACTGTTTCTAGTGCTCAAAGATGGGGAATTACTATCCCATCTCTAGTCACAGAGGCGGTTGGGATGTGCATGAGTTACCAATCCATTAGTTATGTGGTATCAACTACCTAAATTCACTGGGTGCATTCGATGGGTTAAAGGCTTATTGTGCGATTAGGCATATCTGCATGCTCACCTACAAGTTGACACATTTTGGTGGTGGCATATTTTAGTCAAATGGATTCAACTAAATTAATATCCTGTGATACCTTACCTAACCTTATTTGGCGCTGGTGTATCATCATGTAAATCGATGACCACACAATGAATGTTGGATCACAAAGTATTTAATGACGTTATGGATTGATGGAACACCAAACATCGATTTGTTTGCATCTAGTCTCAATCAACAGTTGCAACATTATCTGGCATGGCGGTACTCAGAGATATGGGATGTTTATGTTCTGACGCTGCTTCGCTGGTGGGCTCCAGCTACATTCCTGTCCTCGGTCTATTCACTTACTAGGTGACTGGATAGGATGAGTACAGCTGCAAATATATGATACTTTATGTTCATGACTTAGTCTTGCAGAGTAGACCAGCTGAGTCAGGTCTCAAACTACTTATGGCGTACCCCATGGACCTTTGGTTGTGGGTGTGTTCACACATCTACGGACAGTCATTTTGTCACCATAAGCCTAAGAGGCTCTGAACTAGCATGTTTGTTAGTTACATAAATTCTCACAAGAGGGTGTCAGTGCAGACCATCTCAAGGTGGTTAAGACAGGTTTTGTCTTGTGCAGGTATGGACACTGATATTTTTAAATTTCACTCCACCAGGGCTGCAACAACATCATCAGCACTTATCCAATAAGTTTGAAAAGTAACAATGAATTAAATCTTGTGTGACAAATTCATATAGAACTTTGAGCAAAGACTGAGGTAAATGTTTCTGTGAATAGTAAATGCTGAATATTGAAGTTCAGTTTTTGTGCTGTGCAGGTAATGCAATGAAGTTTCTATTCACAGAATTTCTACATATTTGATTTAAACACTGCCTGCTGCAGATTGGTCCATAATCCAATGCTTGACAGAATTCAATGATTCAAACTGCTAATGTTAATAATGTAAAGGCACAGGAATTAAATCAAATTAATGTGATAGGCAACATTGGATTTGTAACAAAAAATACTTGTCAAACTCACATTAAAAGTATTAAAAAATCTGATCTGAAGAGAAAGGTTATTCAGTCTCACCAGCCTGTCTGAAGAAGGGTTTTGACCTGAAACTTCACCCATTCCTTCTCTCCAGAGATGCTGCCTACCCTGCTGAGTTTTTTCTGCCGTGAAACACAATATAGGGAACGTATTAGAATTACAGTGAAGCAATTTAGGAAATAAATCAGAAAGCCATCTTGTTGTCATTTAATGGTAATATATAACTCTGGAGCTCACTCCAAGGACCCAGGAGTGATTATTTACCTTGGGGTTAATCTATCAAAAGTTATTGGAGCAAAGTCAGGTAAACAGAGTGGAGAAACAGATCGGCCAAGATGTAAATCAAGAAGGACCTGACCTGATAGGCCTAAATCTAAATCTTGCACTCTTTTGCAAGGTGACCAATGTAATTTTTTTTTGTCACATTCGCCCAGCTGAGGTTTGCACAATGGGAGGAATCATTGATCACAGTTGTGAATGTTGCTGGTGGGGGAAGTGACCCCATACTCTTTACTTCTTACTTCTTTCCTTATTCATTACTTTCCATCTAACAGCCTGTCGGATGCATTTACAAACTGCATAGGTGGCACATGGTTTTTGCACCCTCAGTAAAATAACTATCTTAGCTATGTACAATTAAAAGGACTGGTACTTTAACACAAAATTCGTGGAGTTTTACAGAAATGCTACTGCTTGTAGCTGTCATACTCGACTAGGAACAAGGCCTATGAATACACTGACACTGCACAGCCAGCTTTTTAGCAGTGCTCAAAATGCAAGAATATCGATCATCAGAAAGGGATGGAGAAAAGAAGATGGCAAAGTAATGAAGTCAC
The DNA here is from genome assembly GCA_035221665.1 of Okamejei kenojei. Lineage (NCBI taxonomy): Eukaryota > Metazoa > Chordata > Chondrichthyes > Rajiformes > Rajidae > Okamejei > Okamejei kenojei. Next base: position 86,916,842 of record CM069132.1, on the reverse strand, counting down.
GATTATGTCAGAGGTTCGGTGAAATTTAACTCACACCTGCTCACTGGGCAGAATATGTTTTGTTGTTTGCAGCAAAAATGGTTTATGTTTTGCATAATTTGAAGAACTGGAATCAAATAAAGTATTGGACCAGTTATTTTCACTAGTCATGAAAAATCAAATTAAGATTAAATGAGAACTTACCAGTTCGAAGTTTGATCTGTATTTTATGAGGAGTTACGATGAGGGATTACGTGAAGACCCCGTCCAGCACGCATGCGCGACATTTCTTCAAAGCAGCGGTGTGGATTCACAGAAAACACAACAATTGAAATAAATATAGTAAAGAAAAAATAAGAACTTAATTACCAGTTGATCTGTATAATAGAGGGTGGGAGCGGAGGGCACGTAATCCCTCATCGTAACTCCTCATAAAATACAGATCAAACTTCGAACTGGTAAGTTCTCATTTAATCTTACTATTTTACTTCGGAGTCACGTGAGTGACTACGTGAAGACTTCAAAGCTCTGTGAATCCGAAACCGTGTACCAGCTCATGCTTCACTCACTGCCTGAAGACCTTAGAGGAGGAAGCATGTTATACAATCAACAATAACCTGTTTGTGAACAAAAAAGGTTTATTAATAACAACAAAAAACAGAGAGCTCCCCCGGGCTTAAATTAAATATTATCTGCAGACTCTAAAATTCTGTCTGCAAATGTAGCAGGCTCCGCCAGCGGCTTATTATAAAACCTTTGGAAAGTTCTTTCCGAGGACCATCCTGCTCTGGCCAGAATATGGTCCATAGGCACATCCATTTGCCTAGCCGCCGACGTAGATGCAGCCCTGGTAGAATGAGATTTGTACACATTAGTATCGATTCCCGCGGACTTAAGCACCTGCTTGAGCCACCTTGAAATGGTTTGGCTCGTCACCTGACCATGAGGCTTCTTGTGGCTTATCCATAAGGCTTTTTCTCTCCCTCTTAAGTTATATGTTGTGTCTATGTAGTTGGCGAGATGGGTCTTGGCACACAACCGTGGGTCAGGTGAATATGCCCGGAACTCCATAACTGGAGGCGTGGTACCTGGTCTAGATTGTTTGACCAGCCCCTGAATGTGAAATGTGATACAGTCCAATGACTCTGTCATGCTGTCCAGCCTCAGAAGGTGGAGGGACTGTACCCTTTGAGCTGACACTAGAGCCATGAGCATGACTGATTTCAGTGTAAGTTGTTCCAGAGTAAGTGACCTGGGTGGTGGCCATCCCCTAAGGTACGTCAGTACTATGCTGACATCCCAGATCTGAGTGTACCTAGGCCTAGGGGGATTGGTGTTAAAAATGCCCCTCATGATTTTGGCCACTAGTGGATGGGACCCCAAAGTCAGTTGTCCTGCTGCTGGAACCAAATAAGCTGACAACGCACTCCTGGCTGTATTAATGGCGCTGTAGCTGAGTCCTTCCCGATGTAATCCAAGCAGAAACTCCACAACACTGGTGGCTGTAGCTGTGGTGTAGGTAGTTCCTGTTTTGGAGCAATACCGTTCCCATTTTCTTATATTGGTCAGGTATTGTCTCCTGGTGGACTCCCGGTGAGATGCGGTCATCATGTTGATGGCGTCCTCAGACAGTCCCAGGCCCAGTAGAGGTCTTTTTAGAATCTGCAAGCCAGGAGATTGACTCTGTCATGGCACGGGTGACTAATGCCTGACACTGGGTGGATTAATAACTGTCGACTGCTGGGGAATTCCAACGGTGTTTCAACAGCCATGTCGAAAGCCACTGGAACCATGGCTGTGTAGGCCAGTCAGGTATTATCAAGATTCCTGAAGCGGAATCCAATTGAATCTTGCGTAATACCCGACTGATGAGGCAGAAGGGAGGAAAAGCATAAAAGAACATTTTCCCCCAATGCAGCGAGAATGCATCAACTGCTGCTGCCTCAGGGTCTGGTTCCCAAGCGACATACGTTGGTACCTGGTGATTCAGCCTGGATGCAAATAGATCGATATCTGGTGTGCCATATTGCTTTGTAATTTCAGCAAACACTTTGGGATTTAACATCCATTCGATGTTATCATTAAATCTACGTGACCTGGTGTCTGCCACTGTATTTTGCTTACCTGGAAGGTAAGTTGCTGATAACCAAATATGCCTTTCAACACACCATTGCCAGATTAGGTTGGCCAAATTGTCACACGATATCGACTTTACACCACCCATGTGATTGATATAAGCCACCACCGTGGTATTATCTAGTTGCAACCGGACATGTGCATGATGCGTATTACATGAATATGCTTTTAACCCATAAAACGCACCCAACATTTCTAAATAGTTGATGCCCCGTGTCTGTAGGCAAGATGATTCAAATTTACTCCATCTGCCCCCTGTGCTGGATTGCATGTTAGTTGCTCCCCAGCCCAAAGCACTGGCATCCGTTTGAATGGTTAATACTGGGTTGGTGATCATTATGGGACTGGAGCTGAGTCTTACATTCCTCGCCCACCATTGTAACTCTGGAATGGATTCAGCAGTTAAACTCATAGCTCGGTCAAAGTGACCTGAGTTTTGCTTTAGTGCATGCACTTTAGCTCTTTGCAAATTTTGATAGTGCAAAGGCCCAAATTGTACAGCTGGGAAAGCTGCTACCATTTTGCCAATAACTCTAGCTACTTCCCGTATGGTTGGCTGATGTTTATTCATAAGTTTGTTGCATGATAGCGCCAATTCTGATGCTTTCCCCTTCGGCAGAGTTACAATCATGCGAACAGTATCTATCGTAAATCCAAGATAGTCCATGGCAGTGGACGGTGTAAGATTGGATTTTTCTGGATGTATGACAAACCCCAAAGTTTCAAACAAACGTTTGGTGGCTGCGACTGCTAAAATAACTGTCTCCAAGGTTTTCCCTATTATTAAAATATCGTCTAAATACGCCATGACTATATGCTTTTGTTTCCTCAATAATGCCAAGGCAGGTTTTAAGATTTTAGTGAACAACCTTGGAGCAGAGGTTAGCCCATTTGGTAAGGCTTTATATTGCCATAGCTGTTTCATCCAGATAAATTTTAAATATTTTCGATGGTCCTTGTGTATGGGTACTGAGTAGTAGGCATCTTTTTAAATCAATGCTTGCTAGAAAGTACCCCCTAGAAACCAATAGTCTGGCTGTTTCAAAAGTATCCATCTTGAAATGTATATACCTGACAGACTTGTTCAAAGTAGTTAAGTCAATGATGATGCGTCGTCCACCATCTTTTTTGATTTTAGTGAAAATATTAGACACAAATTCCAAAGGTTCATGTTTTTTTCTTTCAATGACACCTTTAGCTTGTAACCTCATCAGTTCAGCTTGACCCTCTTGTTTTTCCTTGACTGAGAGGGTGAATACCCTTTTGGGTATATGCTGAACTGGTGGAAAATCTTTATGGACAAAGTCAATTTTGTAGCCATGGACGCTGCTGAGTATATACTTGTCATTAGTGATGGATTCCCATGCATCCAAAAACAAGTGCAATCTCCCCCCTGTTAGCACAGAGCCCCTACTGCACATATGCTGAGAGGAACCAGACCCACCTACCTCCATGGTTATTGGTGCTTCTTCTGCCTCTTCGCTGGGTGATGAGGCGTCTGCTGGGCTGTAGAGGGTTGATGTTGATCTCGATGTTGTTGGGGGTGGCGCATTTTCCATGGGGTCCGCTCTGGGCCCTGGCCTAAAAAAGGCTTACGGGGAATGGTTGCGGACCCCGAGCTTTCACCAGTCCCATAGTGTGGTCGACGACTGGTGGACGCCATGGGGTACTGCCGCCTGGGTTTGTTGGGTCTGCTCGGTCCCAAACCTGCCCTCACGAGACCAAAGGTCTTGGATTCTTCTTCCAGGTCTTTCACCTTTTTTGGAAGGTCTTTCCCAAAGAGCAGAATAGGAGGTTCTGACCCCGGTGTTTTGCAGAGTCCCGCAAATTTAGGGTTGAGGGCAGGCTTGATAATCTCCTTTCGCAAATTATTTATCTCATATTGAGTGGTGCACAGCAGAGCTAATGTGTCTTGCTGATTTGTGGAGATGTCCGCACCATCAATGGACCGAGCATAAGATGTTATTCCTGCAGTCAGGAATTTAAGGATCTTCTGGAGCTTCAACTCCAGGTTTCTGATGTTCTGCCCCAAATGTCCCCAAATTTGGCTATTGACAGCAGGTACATTCAAAGATGTACAATTTCCTGGGGCTGTATATAGTTGAAGAGCCTCATTGACCACTTGTTCTTGTAGGGGTTTAGAGGACAGGTGTTAATGCTGGCTGCAAGTTTCGGCTCTAATGGCCGACCCGCTTGTGGAATGGCCACGTAGCGGTTGACCACACCCAGCAGCTCTTCCTGTTCCTGTACACCCTGCGTACTCCCGAAATCTTCAGCCAGTGACCCCTCTTCTTGACCAGCCCAGACCTGGTCGCCAATGCTGCCTTCAAAAGAAGGTGAAGCAATGGCCAGTGCCGTAAAAGGCACTGCGGGAGTGCCTGAACTCCCTTGGCGAGGCTGCTGCTGCTGCTCTCTCAGCAGATCTCGCTGGAGCAATTGCTCCATAAGCCGTTCCATGCGGCTTAGGCGGCTGCCTGTGCTCTCGAGCGGTAAGGCATCTTCATCCGAAACGTCGGACACTACCGCCCGGTTCCGGCTGCAGGTACCTCCAGCCCGCTGCTCAGGCAGCACTAGCGGTGCTGGGCTCGGCTCGGTAGTTATAACCGCCACCTCTTGCCCCCCCTCCAAAGAGCATTCCTCAACGAAGGACGAACGGGGGCGAGCTGCAGACGTCTTTCCTCGGGCCTTGCTCATTCTTCCTGGAACACAAGACCACAGAGAGAAAGACACACGGCCACGGTAAACTTTTCAATTTGTAGCGGGAGCGCCTTGAACTCCCGTTCGTCGCGGTGCACTGCATGAACGCTAATGTCGCGCATGCGTGCTGGACGGGGTCTTCACGTAGTCACTCACGTGACTCCGAAGTAAAATCAAATTACATGGAGAATAAATTTGACTGCCAGTCTAAATCTCTAGTTTCCACCGGGTGGGCTATGTTTAAGTTACTGCTCCTAATATAGCTTTTAACAAATAATAATTATAATAATATTGCTATCGGATATATTAGTGCGTGAATTGCATGTGTAAATTCTTACAACTTATAAAAGCACAAATGCACATAGAAACATAGAAAACAGGTGCAGGAATAGGCCATTCGTCCCTTCGAGCCTGCACCGCCATTCAATATGATCATGGCTGATCATCCAACTCAGTATCCTGTACCTGCCTTCTCTCCATATCCCCTGATCCCTTTAGCGACAAGTGCCACATCTAACTCCCTCTTAAATATAGCCAATGAACTGGCCTCAACTACCTTCTGTGGCAGAGAATTCCAGAGGCTCACCACTCTCTGTGTGAAAAATGTTTTCCTCATCTCGGTCCTAAAGAAATTCCCCCTTATCTTTAGACTGTGACCCCTTGTTCTGGACCTCCCCAACATTGGGAACAATCTTCCTGCATCTAGCCTATCCAACCCCTTAAGAATTTTGTAAGTCTCTATAAGATCCCCCCTCAGTCTTCTAAATTCTAGTGAGAACAAACCAAGTCTATCCAGTCTTTCCTCATATGAAAGTCCTGATATCCCAGGAATCAGTCTGGTGAACCTTCTCTGTACTCCCTCTATGGCAAGAATGTCTTTTCTCAGATTTTGAGTCCAAAACTGTACGCAATACTCCAGGTGTGGTCTCACCAAAACCCTGTACAATTGCAGGAGCCTCCCTGCTCTTGTACTCAAATCCTTTTGCTATGAATGCTAATATACCATTTACTTTCTTCACTGCCTGCTGCACCTGCATGCCTACTTTCAATGATTGGTGTACCATGACACCCAGGTCTCGTTGCATCTCCCCGTTTCCTAATTTGCCACCATTCAGATAATAGTCTACCCTTTTGTTTTTGCTACCAAAGTGGATAACCTCACATTTATCCACATTATACTACATCTATTTATGCACTGTACTGCAGTGAATTTAAATGGGACCTTGTCTACTGCAAGAATTCTATTCAGTTCCAATTCAGGTAGCTGCAGGAGGGTCTCCCTGTTGTCTGTCACAATTGAAGTTATCACCAGTGTTCTCCTGCTCAGCTGCTTTTTCCCAGTGACCATAAAATGCATCTGAAATATAATGTGAATTCTGTTCACAGTGGAAATTATTTCCATTGTGTGTCAGCATCAAGAAAAATACAGGTAGCAGCATCAATAGCAACACATGGTTTTCTGCTAATCAAGAGGAACTTTCACAAATTTGGCTGCTGCAGAATTCAGCCTGCTCATGATGAAATATAAGGTTTTCATCTTTCACAACAGTCAACGTAATCTCAGTGCAGACAGATAAGCAAAGGTTTTATCAACATTCCAACAATTGCATATACATCAACAATAATAGACAGCAAAGATTTGGATGATAATGCAGCTAACGTTAGTAAATTTGCAGTGACAACCAAAAATAGGTGGTATAATAGGGAGTGAGGAAGGATATCTAAGTTTACAACATGATCTAGTTCAGCGGTGAAAGTGGGTCAAGGAATGACAAGTGGAATTTAACTGGCCAGTGTGAGCTGTTGCACTTTGGTATGTCAAACCAGGGCAGGACTTACACAGTCAATGGTAGAGCTCTAGGATGAGAGCTGCATGATTCCCACAAGGTGGAAACTGAATTACTTGTCATCCATGTCCTTTCCCATGATGGGATGGTTGGGAGCTATGTTGATCTGCATATTCAATTACTTTCCATCCATCATGACAGTAACCTTAAAATCTTGATGCCTCACATTGTAGCTGCTTGCATCATATGAAATAAATGATGAGGATTCCACAGTGCTTGTGCAGATTCAATTTTTAAATATTTTTGTGGGACACTCATTTTCTCTGAGCAGATGTTGAATCTGTGACTAGGCTCCTGTCTGCTGTGATTCAATTTGCTACTGCTGCATGGCTATTCTTCTGATCCGATTGGCTCCGAACAAGTTAGGTCTTTATTCTTTGGAGCGCAGAAGATTAAGGGGGGACTTGATTGAGGTCTTTAAAATGATGAAAGGGATAGACAGAGTTGACGTGGATATGTTTTTCCCATTGAGGGTAGGGAAGATTCAAACAAGAGGGCATGACATGAGAATTAAGGGACAGAGGTTTCGGGGTAACGTGAGGGGGAACTTCTTTACTCAGGGGGTGGTGGCTGTGTGGAATCAGCTTCCAGCAGAAGTGGTGGAGGCAGGATCGATTTTAACATTTAAGAGTAAAGTGGATAGGTATATGGACGTGAAGGGAATGGAGGGGTATGGTCTGAGTGCAGGTAGATGGGACTAGGGGAAAACAAATGGTCGGCACGGACTGGAAGGGCCGAGAGGGCCTGTTTCCGTGCTGTAATTGTTATATGGTTATAATAATTGTGTGAGGAACATTCCATAACAGTGACTCATGCCGCTTGCTGTCATGTGACACAGAAGTGTTCGGAGTTGTTCTTGACAACAATCAACCCTTACATCTGTGCATTGTATTGAGCATAATTCTCTGACATTCATAACTGCCATCTCTAGAGAAATCACCGTCCTAGTCAAATCTATCAGGTTTTCAGTGCCTGATTGATTTGATTGGATCGTTTTATCCCTTAAACCTGACTTTGAGTTCATGATCCAAAAACTCCTCAAAATTTACTTTTGTAAGGCTATAAACAGAAAGGGCTGGAAATATTCAGCAGGTCAGTGAGCATCTATGAAGGGTGAAGCATAAAAACATTTAACATTTGCAATCCTTCATCAGTCTGAAACATTAAAAGCCCTGTCCCACTGTACGAGTTCATTCAAAGAGTTCTCCCAAGTTTGCCCTGATTCGAACTCGGAGATTTACGCTCATCGGTACTCAGGGCTCTCGTGGACATTTTTCAACATGTTGAAAAATCTTCACGAGTCTTCCCAAGCTTTCTGCGTTTCCCGAGTACCTGCCGTTAGCGTTACAAGCCACTAAGAGACGTCCCCGAGCTCCGACGTACCCACTACGTTCATTCTATGTGCTTACCGCGAGTTTGATTTTTTTTAAATCTCGGGAGAGCACTTGAATGAACTCGTACAGTGGGACAGGGCCATTAATCTGTTTCTTTCTCTGCAGAGTTTGCCTGAACTTAATGGTTTTATCGCAGACCTCAAATCAACATTTTGTTTTTGTTTCCCATGGTTCCAAGGATCTTTGAATACAACCAAGTAATCATTTATTGTTTCTCCCAGTTTTTGATTGTTTATGGTGTACTACAACTGTCTGCTCTGTCAGATGGCTTTGAGTTAAAGTTTAGATTTGTTTAGTTTAGAGATACAGCACGGAAGCTGTCCTTTTGGCTTCCATGCCAGGTCCACACCTACTATTGAGCACCTATTCACACTTGTTCTATGTTTCTCCCACTGTTGCATCCATTCTCTACACACAAGAGACAATTTACAGAGGCCAATTAACTTACAAACCCGCACATGTTTGGAATGTGGGAGGAAACGGGAACATCAGGAAGAGATCCATGTGGTCACAGGGAGAACGTGTAAATTCTGCATGGACAGCACCCATGGTCAGGCTCGACCCCAGGTCTCTGGTGTTGTGAAGCAGCAGCTCTACCAGCTGCACCACTGGCCAGTCTCTGATCTATCTCTGTAAACAAGCTAATGTTTAGTTTTATGGAGTTTCAGTGTTTCTGAGTGAAAAACACACTTTGGAGCAGATTTCTACAAATCTTATTGTTTTCTTCCATTCCCATATGACAGCCTTCGACACGTGCGTGTTAGTAGCACTGTCTTCAAGAATACTATAGATATTGATGAACACCTGCAAGCCCTCCCTGTGGGATGTGAACAATTCACAAATGCGGAAAAAATCTACTTATTTTTGAACTGTTTTTCCTTTCTTTTTTCATCAACTGGTGTGGTGTACTCGTACCTCCAATATGTTCCACTCTTATTGTCAGTTTGTTCTACTATCTGCAAACATACACTGTCATCCATGGTTTGAATTTGATTTATAATTAAAGCCAATGCCCCTTCAATTTGGTCCACCTATTTATCAAGCCAACAAATACCCTTGAATCTCCCCCTCCCCCTCTCTCCCCCCTCCCCCTCTCTCCCCCTCCCATGATTTTGTACAACTCTGCAAAAACACCCATCATCCTCCTGCACTCGAAGGAATAGTCATAGCCTGCTCAACCTCTCCGTGTAGCTCAAGTCCTTGAGCCTTGGCAACATCCCCGTTAATGTTCTCTCCAATCTTTCCTGCTTGACAACATCTTTCCTATAAGATGGTTACCAGAACTGAACACTATACTCTAAATGTGGCCTGACCATGTCTTATATACTGTCACTGCAACGTTACCTCCCAACTTCTATACTCAATATTCTGACTGATGAACACCAATGTGCCAAAAACCTTTATGACCAACACATTTATCTGTGATTGCAGGTAAGAAATTCTTTAAAAATCTCAGCCTGGATTTTCCTTATGGGCCTGTCCCACTTAGGCAACTTTTTTGGTGACTGCAGGAGACTATGCAGTCGCCACATGTTTGTGGGTGGTTGCCGACGCGACGCCTTCATGATCGTGAGGTGTTCCTGCATTCCGGAAACTAGTCGCGGCCTCATTATGGTCGCCTCAAATTTTTCAACACGTTGAAAAATTAACGGCAACTAGAATTAAGCCACCTTGGAGGGTAGCGAGAATTCTCGTGCTATAGGTGGATCGCCAGGAGGTCCTAGTGGGTTGCCAGGAGGTCAAAGGTACTCGTAGGTTCTTGTAGGTTGTAGCTGGTGCTGACCGGTGAATTTCATTGGCTCATTGGGGAAAAAAAACAGAAGCTGTAGTTTTCAGAACCAAGATAACCGACAGGTAATGTTAATGTCCGCCGAGCTTCACAGCCATGTATCTCTGGCTTCTCAAAAGTTGCTCCACTCCTTCTACCCCCTTCTCTCCCCATCTCCCCCATCTCCCCCCATCTCCCCCCTCCACCCCCCCCCCCCCCCCCACCCTCCCCCCCTCCCCCCCTCTCCCCCCAGTTGGTCTAGAATGATGAGATGGAGCAAGACCTTTATTGATAATGAGTCAACTGAACAGGCCAGGCTGAATGCAGATTCCAGCATCTACAGTGGTTTTGATTTTCATAGCAATAACCAGAAATATTTATGTAAATGGAAACATCATGTAAGCATAAATAATTTCCAGCAAGTCCTTACAAACTGGCATGCAGCTATTTGTACAGTCTTGTACAGTCTAGCTGTTTGTACAGTCTAGACTTGTACAGTCTAGCTGTTTGTACAGTCTTAAAATTGCTATTATAAAAGCTTGTAGGATCTAAGAGAACAGATGCTTGCTTAGAGATGAAAATTACTGAAGTGTTTTACCATCAGTGTTTTACATGATAGGGAAGTCAAACAGCTTGGAGACCTTATATTAAAATAACAAAAGAGCACAAGTCAATTAAATAGGTTATTTTATGAACTCTAGTCTTTAAAAATATATAAGCATGGATTATTCAGAAAAGATTTGGATTAATTTTTGAGTGCTGCTGAATTAAATATGGACTTTATGACACAAGAACAGTTGGTATTCAGCGTTTGACTTTAATGGAGTGCATATCCTTGTTATATTTTTCATTATGGCTTTAATAGAATTTTCAAACCTTGGTGTCAAAGGACAAAGGACTGAACAATTTCTTCGGCAGCAGCCCAGCCCCAATCAAGTTTATTAAAAGTATTGTTAAATTAAGTACCATTTACAACGCCAATAAACTAATTGTGTATTATTGCAGATGGTGTCAACTACCATTAAATGTGATTCCACACTTTGGTAACAAATCTGTTTAATAACCGTTACAATTTACCGCATTTGTGGAATAAATATGCTTCTTATATTGATTCAGCAGGTTTTCTTGCATAGATATAATTCCAAAAGCAGCAAATTTATTTTCTAAGGATCCTTGATCCTAAAACATTGTTATGTTTTTTTCTCTCTCTGGAATTTCATCCAATTCTATAATCCTTTGAAAATCCCCCTTGTTCATTCCTAAACTGAATCGCATCATAACTGATGGCCATGTTTCACTGCCAGGTCTGTAAATTGCACTCTCAATACCCTGAACTCATTATCTCTCATTATTATTATATGGTGCAGCATTAAACCAGCCAAGCTTTTCATCATCCCATCAAAATAACTTTGTACAGCTCAGAATCTACACACCCATGTGTACCTTATGATGCCACATGTAAAGGTACTGCATAATAAAAGTTGATGTCATTTTTATATTTACATAATGCACATGAAAAGAAAGTACAAGGACCAAAGTTCTATTTGAAATCCTTATACCTCTCCATTCCTGTCACGACATTAGTAACCGGACTGTGGTCCAAGCACTTCTGGTAGCAGAGATCAATTCTGGTATAAGGGCATGCATTAGGCATCCTTATCACAATTGTTGATTTGGAGCCAGTGCATGGGAGTCTGAGGCTTTTTTTCAGTGAATAATTAGTACCTGTAAATGCACAGATAGCTCTCAGTTATTACTGTCAAAGTCAATCCCTTTCATATAATATTCATGATTTGTATAATGACTTTTTTGAAGAAGTTGAATTTGAGCCAACTGGGGATTGCTCCAGTTCTTTAGCGATCTAAATGTTATAAGTGTAGTATAAAACCAGCGGGGTACATGGCATTTTGAAGAATAATGTACCCTGTGTGATGTTTTGTATGACCAATGGCATTACTTGTTTGCCTATTTCAAATGAATAATATCCTCAAGCTGTAATGATATGGATCTGAATTTCATGTATTGCTTTGTATTTGTTTTCCTGCTATTTTTCTTGGCTCTGCCACACTTGCATAAGTATTGATCATCCATCTTGTAGGGATGTCTCTGTAAGACACATATGTATAGGTTGTAGAAAATATGCTTTATCTGTGGGTATACGCATTGTTGAATGCTGCAACGCTCTGCAGCCTTGTAAAAGTGATTAAGATTTTGCTTCCAAGATTTCCCACTGATACAAACAGAATGGATGACTTACTTAAATATTTCCTCTTCTCCATTGTCCTGAGGCCGAGAGATGTATTTGTGTGAAACCTAAATAGGTTACAAATTTACCAATGTCATCACTATTGAATTATAATCCATTGTCCTGTTTTTAATGCAGAACATCAAAGTGTAAAAGATTTTGGTGTGCAGATGCAAATTCATATAAAATCTTATGTAAAATTCTTATACAATCTTATTTGTGCTACTTATTTTATGTACGGTGTCAATGGTTTTTAGTAAACAAAATGGTTTAGTGAAAATGGTTTAGTAAAAAAACGATTGTCTGTTTTTAGTAAGTTTTGCAATGGGTTCTTATTTGTTCTGCTCTCTGAGCCTTAATAAATTTCTTTCCCAAATGTGTTTAGGTGAAACAATTAGGAATGGTGAAAAAGAGAACTACCTAATTTTGTATCTTGAACCTTTGGCTAATTAACACGTATGTTGTTCTTACATATTTAACATCATGATTGATCATCAAACTTCAAGTAAATCAATCTATTGCTGGGATCTGTTCTTCTCCCTCTGCAGCTGTTAACATTTCATTATTCCTTAATCTTTCTGAGCAGTGTTTTTAATGCATAATATTTAGTGGCAGGTGAATGTTAATGTCATTAATTCACTGCATAAGATCTGAGAGATAAATGTGAACTCATCATGGACATTTTACAAACTATGCTGTGTGTGAGTTGATTTTCATTACTAAATTGGTGTTTTACGAAGAGACTCGTACATTTTGTACATTTTGCTTCAATGCAGCTTTGACTTCACTCAGTGTCATTATTTACTGCACTATTGTTATGCAAATTTCTCTTCAAATGTCATTGGTTGCAGACACTGCACAAATCCCCACAATGTGAACATTTTGTCACCACGTTGAATCGAAGATCAGTATCACAGTCACTCGAAAAAGCATTGCAGGCCTGTTGACACTCATAGACATTGCAAGCGTCAAAGACAGTTTACCTCCAAGTTTTTCCAATCCTGGATGAAAGACCATCAGAGGCAGAATCTGCAATTAAATCAAATCCTGAACTGTCACAGATTTAGTTTTATTGCAAAGATATGAATTGGCATTTCCTTGCTAGGTTATTGTGAGATAACTGTGAAGATTGTTTAAGGTTTGGCAAACCACACATAATTTGTGAGTTGCAAACATTCAATAATCTGTGGTCAAGTGCACTAGTGAGGGTGGTCAACAACAATGTGATCATAAGATCATCAAAATTATGATTGAACTCTGTTTTGGCTTCAAGCCTCTTGATACACTACGTTTGCAGTATGACAAGCTTTTGCATACTGGGCTAGTTTTTCATAACCAAGCCGTTTCCTTTTGATGAGGTTGGAGGAGATGCAAGTGACCTATCCCCATACCTCCTCCCTCGACTCTGACAGTCCTTTCAGGTGAGGCACAAGTCCACTTGCACCTCTTCCAATGTCATCTACTGTATCTGATGTTCGAGATGTGGACTCCTATATATCGGCGAGATTGAGAGCAGACTCACTGAACACCTTTGCAGTCTGCCTCGACCTACATGATTTCCCGGTTGCCAAACACTTTAGCTCCCCTTCCTATTGCAACACTGACCTTTCATTCCTGGGCCTCCTCCATTGTCAAAGTGAGGCCAAATGTAAATTGGAAGAACAGCACCTCACATTTTGTTTGGACAGCTTAAAACTCAGCGGTATGAATATTTATTTCACTAACTTCAAGTAACCCTTGCAACCCCTCCCTCTGTCCTTCCCCCACCCATGTAATTGTATTAGTTTTACTGTCGTCCAGTTGAGTTCCACTGTCTGTATAACATATTATCACCTTTCCCACAGCCAACAATGGAACATTGTGGGCTCCACATTTCCTTGATTATCATTGTTTTTTTGTATAACTTCCATTTATTTGTCTTAAGTACCATTTATATCCCTTGTTTCCCTTTCCCAACTCTCAGTCTGAACAAGGGTCTCGACCCGAAATGTCACGTATTCCTTTTTTCCAGAGATGCTGCCTGACCTGCTAAATTATTCCAGCTTTTTGTGTCTGTCCCATTTTCTATACTCAATACTCTGACTTATGTAGGCCAATGTGCTGAAAGCCTTCTTGACTACCTGTGATGCCACTTTCATTGAAATAGGTACCTGTATTCCCAGATCCCTCTGCTCTGTAACACTCCCCAGAGCCCTCCATTCACTGTGTAGGTTTTGGTTTGACTCTCCAAAATGCAACACCTTGTACTAATCTGTATTAAACAAAATCAGCTTTCTTGCCCAACCAATCATGATCCAGCCACAATGTTTGACAACCATCTCCACTATGCACAATGTTACTCACTCTAGTGTCATCAATAATGTTTAAAATAGTCCGATGCTGCCTGATCCATTAAGTTACTCCAGCACTGTGTCAATATTTAATTGTCAAATGTGCCGACAATGGCTCATACAAATTCTAATTTGAAGCCTGTAAACACAATACCCACAGGCAATACATAAACAAAAATGTAAATAAGTTAAGAACCACAGTAAAAGTGCAAAAAAAGCTAAAAGTACTTTATGCACCCAAAGATGGTCCATGGAAGTTCATAGTTGAGTTTAATGTTGTACGGTGTTCAAGCGTCTGATGATTGTCGGAAAGAAGCTATTCTTGAACCTACTGGTCACAATTTTCAAGCTATACTTTCTTCCCGATAGTGGGAGCAAAATGTGGGTGTGGCCTTGCGTGGTGTGGGTCCTTGATGACATTGGCTACCTTCGATAGTCTACTTCTCTCTGTAAACTCCTTCATTCCTGGCCATTCAAGTTTCCGCACCAGGTCGTGATGTAAGCAGTCATCATGCTATCTACTGTACACCTGTTGAAGTTCAAGAAGGTATTCATCAACAACTAAGGAAGTGGTGAACTTGATGGTTTATCTTTGAGATTGCATCGATGTGCTGGACCCAGGGCACATCTTCAGGGATTTGCATGCCCAGGAACCTGAGGCTGTTGATTCTCTCTACTGCCAACCCATTGATTAAGACAGTATTATGGATCCCTGGTTTTCGCTTTCTGAAGTCAACAATCAGATCCATGGTCTTGCTGATGTTGAGAGCAAAATCCTAGTTCTAGCAGTACTCAATCAGATTTGTTGAACTCTCCTATACTCCGATTCATCATTCATCCAACAACAATGGTATGGCGGCAAATTGAAGACAGTCTTGGATCTATGTCTGGTTACACAGTCATGGGTATAGAGTAGGTAGAGCAGAGGATTGAGCACAGATCCTTTTGGGGTTAAAGAAGGAACTGCAGATGCTGGAAAATCGAGGGTATACAAAAGGCTGGAGAAACTCAGCGGGTGCAGCAGCATCTAAGGAGCGAAGGAGATAGGCAATGTTTTGGGCCGAAACCCTTCTTCAGACTTTTGGTGCCTGGGTCGTGATGATTATCAAGGAGGAAGTATTGTTGCCAATTCATACAGTGAGGATGCAGTTGCCCAGGGATGTGCAGAGGCCCAGTTCCCTCAGCTTTAACAGGTTTGGAGGAGATGATAGTGTTGAATGCCAAGCTGTAGTCGACGAACCAGAGCCTGATGTACATGTTCTTATTGTCAAGGTGATGTAGTGTAGAGTGGAAAGTCAACAGGATTTTGTCCCCTGTTGTACTTAGTGTTGGTAGCCAAATTGTAGTGGGTCCAGATCCTTGCTGAGGTAGGAATTGATATTCATCGTAACCAACCTGTCAAAGCACTTCAGCACTATGGATGTTTTGGCGACTGGTCAGTAGTCAATGAGAAATGTCACCTTTCTCCACTTCAGCACTGGTATCATTTATGCTGTTTTCAAGCAAGTGTGAACCTTGGACCGTAGTAATTAGAGATTGAAGATGTCTGTAAAAGCACCAGCCAGTTGGTCTATGCATGGTTTAAGAACGGATCCAGGTACACCATCTAGGCCGGACACTTACCAACGGTTTACCCTTATGAGGGACCTTCTGACATGGGCCTTGGTGACTGAAATTACAATGCCATCGGGGTCAATGGGTGTCTGAGAACACTCATCGGTGTTCTCTCTTTTGAAGTGAATGGATAAAGCATAAGCTCGACTGGCAGTGATTCCTCATTGTCACTGGATTTATCACTTTGTATCACCTTGTAGGAATTGATGGAGTGCAAGTCCTGCTACAACTACCGAATGTCCATCTCATTCTCCAGTTTAGAGCAAAAATATCTCTTTGCCTTTCTGATGTTCTTATCAAGGTCATACCTGGACTTCCGATATGAACATGCATCACCAGAGTTGAATGCCTGAGATCTGTCCTCAGTAGATTGTAGGCCTTCTGGTTCACCCAGGAAGTCTGGTTAATATCATCATCAAAATATCACAATACTATTGTTTGGAAGCTTCCAGATTTACTTAACAACATCCTTACATCCTTCAGAAATGCTTTTATTCCTGAGTTTAAGAATGATATTCTATCTGATGGAACATCATAAACATCTCTTCATTAGAATGTTTACGTATCAATTATTAACAGTGTTGATGAGATTATATAGTTTCCACAGGAATGTTGTTTTCTTTCAACAATATTCTTACACAAGTTTAAGATCTTAGAAACAGTTAATTAAATAAAAAAATTAATTGATTTTTGTTGAGTAAAGATCCGAGCCTATTGATTTTTCAGTTTATCTCAAATATGGAAGAACCTAGATAGAATGTCTCTCTAAATGCAATAGCATGGAGATTATCCTTTGAAACAATTCGAAAGACTTGATGTTTAATACAGTTTAAATCCTATGTAGAAACCACATATTGTACGGTGTAAATTGCTACAATGCTGTTTTGGAGAGGTCCCATCGTATCAAACTTCCTTTTTATATTAAATTATTACGTTAGATAAACCATCCCTTGGTCGACTTGTTCTATAAGCAGAATCTGTTTTGTAGGAAGTTTTGAATGTCATGTGTAAATGATTGTCGACAATAGATGAATTATTTTTCTTCCTCTTATGCTCCTAAAATATTCAATGTAAAATTAGAATTTAAATCAAGCAATTTACAGGACAATATCGTGCATTGCGCTGATTCATTTTACAGTTAAATGGAAGTCATATTTTTCTGTCAACAGCTTAAACATTGTCCTCACAAATTTTACCTGTTTTTCATTTGCAACAGAGAATTCTGATTAGCATGAATCTCCGTGTGATTTAAAGTCTGTTGTCTAAACAAGGAGTGCATATCAATCAGCTTTGCAAAAGCAGTAACTGAAAAATAAATGGAAAGTTTAGACTTTACTGTTAAGTTGAACAAAAGATACAAAACAATCTGTTATTTCTCAATCAAAATTGTCAAATGTAACAGACTTGATAATAGCTAAGAGTTTGTTATTGAACAGCCACAGATTTAGTCGAAGCAATCGTGTGTGTAAAGGCACCTTTGGGAATGCAGGCTGAAGCCAAAGATAATGGAATGGAATAGTTGACCATGCCACATTTATCAAACCTTTAGACTTAAAAACGAATGAACTGTCATGACAGCAAAACAAATCATTGTAATCATCAAGGAATCAAGGTTGATGAGAAACAAAGGGAATATTCTGAAATGTCAGTGATCAAAATACCGTGAAGGGAACAGTAGGTGGTGCCAAAGTCCATGCATATGGTGAAGCCATGCGTACTTAGTAATCATTGGATTACTGGTTAGGAATCTAACATGTTTAGATAAGACCCATTGACAGAAAATAAATCAAAATACTATAGCCTTGGATTGATGCAATTAAACCGTCAGTAGAAGCAGACTGTGCATAGAGGCAGTGGTGATGTTAACACAGACACAATCAAGAAACATTTTTGGCCTGCAAATAATTTTCTTTCAACAGGAATCTACATTAATTTTTTATGTTAATATATATTTTTGGCCATTATCATATTTTGATTGACTTTTTATTGCATAACTTAATGCTGAGTTTAATACTCAAAAGTAGAAATTGTGCATTGTTCCACAGAAGACGAACATTGGAAATCAAGCACTATGAAATCAAGCACAAATCAAGCTAGCAGCGTGTTTGTTATTTCAACTTTTTTTGTTTTTTTGGTGGGTCTAAATGTTAGTTTAGGTGTCTCTTGGTTGTCTTGTGTAGGGGTTGGTGGGGGGGGGGGGAGGGGGAAACCGCTTTCAGTCACCTCCTTGTCGGAGAGGCGCCTTTTCCAAGTTGCCTCCCTCACGGCCTAACAGCATGGATTGGAGCTGCCTTTCCCAGAGTCGGGCCCAGATCTTCCGCAGCAGGCGTAGCGTGGACGTTTCCATCGCGGTGCGGGCGAACCTTTTCCAGGGGTCGCCAGAGAGGAGTGTTTCGATCGCTGGCCTGGTGACTTTGGCATCATGGGAACGTGGTCTGCGGAGCTTCTAGCTGCAGGTGTTGCATGGACTTACCATCCGGAGCCTGGGATCCCTTGCCGGGGATCGCCGGAGAAGAGCTCCGACCGCTGGCCTGTGGCCTATAACATCCTGAAGCCGCGGTCTCCAGTAAGAAAGTTACGATTTGGGCACTCCAAGCCGCAGAGTGTGTTTGACCATCGCGACGTTGGAGTTTTGATCATCCCGACGAGAGGGCTTGGACATCCGGCCGTCCTTAGAGGTGATTACGGAGGATTCATGGCCCCGATCATGGATGAACAATGGAGGAGGAGTGTCTGAACTTTGTTGCCTTCCACCATAGTGAAGAATGCTGTGGTGGATGATTGTGTTAAAATCTCTTGTGTATTGTGTGTTCTTTTCTTAAGTGTATCGCTGCCGGCAAATTCATTTCACTGCACCTTCAGGTTCATGTGATGAATAAAATTGACTTTGACTTTGGATTTAATCATATCCACGAGGGAAATAATCACTTTCATTTTTTATTTCATTAGTAAAGGTGTTAATTTGGATAGATGAATTTCAAGTTACACATTTAATATCACAAGTGGTGCCATCTCGGGATGAGCGGTTGGGCGCAAACCGGAAGAGGACAAGATGAGAGATTTAGTAATAGTATAGAAGATGCTCTGCACAGATGCAGCCCATCCAATCTAACTCTATGCAAACACTTTGGTGCTCTATGAAAACCTTCACCTCTTCCCACTTTATTTATGATCATCCATGAAACCCTCTTTCATCGCTATGCATTTATCTGGCTTCTCCTTGCTGGTGAGCACTCATGTTCTTGTTTTAACCATGGTAAAATAATCCTCTTGGATTGTTATGGCATTTTAATTACTCCTAGCTTTGGTGCATAACATAGCTGGAGATATAGGAGGAGATGGAGGAATTAGTAGGAGACGGAGTCCTTACAGGACTCAGGGTGGGAAGAAATGTAGTCCAGATAGCCATGGGACTCAGTAGCCAACCGCAGGAAATGCAACAAGATATAAGATACATTTATTTGTCACATGTGCCAGTTAGCACAGTGAAATGTGATCACCATACAGTCATACGATAAAATAAAGAACACAACACACGATAGAGTTCAACATAAAATATCCCCCCACAGCAGAATCAACAGTTTCCCACTGTGAGGGAAAGCACCAAAGTCAGTCATCTTCTTCAGATGGTCCCCTGTGGTCGGGGCTTCCAGAGCCCTCCGCAGTTGCCACTACGGGCAGCCCGCCACTTAGGCCCGCTCGCCGGGATGTTGGCACTCCGATGTCGGAACGGGAGGCCAACTTCAGCGGCTTGGACCTACAAAACAGCCGCTGAGGAGGGGGGTGAGTTCGCGACTCAGAGAAATAGTCGCATGCTCGCCAGGAAGCGATTGAGAAACTGTTTCCCCCTTACCCTACCCCTCCCCCACATATAAAAACTAAAAAATCCCCAAAACCAACAGTTTAGACAAACTAAAATAAAAAAAGATAAGAAAAAAAAGAACATACTGTAGGCAGAGGCGCATTCAATGCAGTGGTCCTAATTTTCCCCACTAATCTCCTGTGTGGGACCTTATCAACTTCTTTCAGAAAGTCCCGATACACTACATCCACTGGCTCTCCTTCATCCATTTTACTTGTCACATCCTCAAAGAATTCCAGAAGATTAATCAAGCAGGATTTCCCCTTCATAAATCCATGCTGACTTTGACTAATCATTTTACTGCTACCCAAATGTGCCATTAGTACTTCTTTAATAATTTACTCCAGCATCTTCCTCACCACCGATGTCAGGCTAACTGGTCCATAATTCCCCGCTTTCTCTCTTCCTCCTTTCTTGAAAAGTGGGATAACATTAGCTGCCCTCCAATCCACAGGAACTGATTCTGAATCTATAGAACATTGGAAAATGATCACCAATGCGTCCACGATTTCTGGAGCCAGCTCCTTGAGTACCCTGGAATGCAGACCATCAGGCCCTGGAGATTTATCAGCCTTCAGTCCCATCAATCTATTCAACACTATTTCCTGCCTAATGTGGATTTCCTTCAGTTCCTCTGTCACCCCAGATCCTCTGGCCACTACTATTTCAGGAAGATTGTTTGTGTCCTCCTTAATGAAGACAGATCCAAAGTACTTGTTCAACTCATCTGCCATTTCCTTGTTCCCCATAATAAATGCACCTTTTTCGGACTTTTCGACAAAGGGTCCAACTTTGGTTTTAACTAATTTCTTCCTCTTCACATACCTAAAGAAGCTTTTACTATCCTCCTTTATATTCTTGGCTAGCTTACCTTCGTACCTCATCTTTTCTCCCTGTATTGTCTTTTTGGTTATCTTCTGTTGCTCTTTAAACATTACCCAGTCCTCTTGCTTCCCGCTCATCTTTCTAATGTTGTACTTCTTTGCTTTAATTTTTATACTGTCCCTGACGTCCCTTGTTAGCCATGGTCACCCCTTTCTCCCCTTGGAATCTTTCTTCCTCCTAGGAATGAACTGATCCTGCACCTTCTATATTATTCCTAGAAACACCTGCCATTGTTGTACCACTGTCATCCCTTTCCAGTCAACTTTGGCCAGCTCCTCCCTCATGGCCCCATAGTCCCCTTTATTCAACTGCAATACTGACACCTCTGATTTACTCTTCCCCCTCTCCAATTGTAGATGAAACCTGACCATGTTATGGTCACTGCCTCCTAATGACTCATTAACCTCGAGGTCCTTTATCAAATCCGGTTCATTACATAACACTAAATCCAGTGTTGCCTTCTCCCTGTTAGAAGTTTGCATTTCTCCCTAATTTTTTTCAGCTCCTCTATCTCCCTGGATCCTCTGTCCTCTATTACATCTGGGAGATTGTTTGTGTCTTCCTTAGTGAAGACAGAACCAAAGTACCTGTTCAACTCTTCTGCCATTTCCTTGTGCCCCATAATAAAAGGAGATGTAACTAGGAAAATGGACGAGAGCCAGTGGATGTAGTGTACCTGGACTTTCAGAAAGCATTTGATAAGGACCCACATAGGAGATGAGTGGGCAAAATTAGGGCACATGGTATTGGGGGTAGAGTGCTGTCATGGATAGAGAAGTGGTTGGCTGACAGGAAACAAAGAGCAGGGATTAACGGGTCTCTTTCAGAATGGCAGGCAGTGACTAGCTGGGTACCGCAAGGCTCAGTGCTGGGATGGCAGTTATTTACAATATACATCAATGATTTGGATGAAGGGATTCAAAGTAACACTAGCAAATTTGCAGATGACACAAAACTGGGTGGCAGTGTGAACTGTGAGGAGGATGCCATGAGAATGCAGGGTGACTTGGACAGGTTGGGGGAGTGGGCAGATGCATGGCAGATGAAGTTTAATGCGGATAAATGTGAGGTTATCCACTTTGGTATCAAAAACAGGAAGGCAGATTACTATCTAAATGGCGTCAAGTTTGGAAAAGGGGAAGTACAACAGGATCTGGGGATCCTTGTACATCAGTCTATGAAAGTAAGCAAGCAGGTATAGCAGGCAGTGAAGAAAGCGAATGGCATGTTGGCCTTTATAAAAAGAGGAATCGAATATAGGAGCAAAGAGGT
The DNA here is from genome assembly GCA_035221665.1 of Okamejei kenojei. Taxonomy (NCBI): domain Eukaryota; kingdom Metazoa; phylum Chordata; class Chondrichthyes; order Rajiformes; family Rajidae; genus Okamejei; species Okamejei kenojei. The sequence continues at coordinate 86,894,813 of CM069132.1, read as the reverse complement.
CCTTCTGCAGTTGTACAGAGCCCTAGTGAAACCAAACCTGGAATATTGTGTGCAGTTTTGGTCCCTCAATTTGAGGAAGGACATTCTTGTTATTGAGGGAGTGCAGCGTAGGTTTACAAGGTTAATTCCCGGGATGGCGGGACTGTCATATGTTGAGAGAATGGAGCAGCTGGGCTTGTACACTGGAGTTTAGAAGGATGAGAGGAGATCTCATTGAAACATATAAGATTGTTAAGGGAGGCAGGAAGCATGTTCCCAATGTTGGGGGAGTCCAGAACCAGGGGCCACAATTTAGGAATAAGGAGTAAGCCGTTTAGAATGGAGACGAGGAAACACTCTTTCTCACAGAGAGTGGTAAGTCTATGGAATTCTCTGCCTCATAGGGCGGTGGAGACAGGTTCTCTGGATGCTTTCAAGAGAAAGCTAGAAAAGGCTCTTAAAAATAGTGGAAGTCAGGGGATATGGGGATAAGGCAGGAACGGGGTACTGATTGGGGATGAGCAGCCATGATCACATTGAATGGCGGTGCTGTCTCGAAGGACCTAATGGCCTACTCCTGCACCTATTGTCTATTGTCTATTGTCTATTGGTAGGCTCCATTACAAGCTGCTCAAAGAATCCATCTCCAAGAATTCAACAAACCCTCGTTCTTGAGGTCCTGAACCAACCTGATTTTCCCAGTCTACCTGCATATTGAAATCTCCCATAACCACAGTGGCATTACCTTTGTTACATGCCAATTTTAACTCCTGCTGCAACTTGGTCCCTATATCCAGGCTACTGTTTGGGGGCCTGTAGATAACTCCCATTAGAGTCTTCTTACCTTCACAATTCTTCATTTCTATCCACAAAGCCTCTACATCGTCAATCCCTATGTCACACCTCGCAAGGGACTGAATTTCATCCCTCACCAACAGAGCTACCCCACCTCCCCTGCCCACCTGTCTGTCTTTTCTAGAGGACGTATAATCCTGAATATTCAGTTCCCAGCCCTGATCCTCCTGCAGCCATGCCTCTGTAATCCCCACAATGTCATATCTACCAATTTCTAACTGAGCCTCAAACTCATCCACTTTACTTCTTATACTTTGCGCATTAATATATAATACTTTTAATCCATTACTCACCTCATATTTCACATTGATTCCTATTTCACTTGGCTATACTCTCCTATCCCTTTGTGAGTTTTCTGTCCAGTTAATTCTGGTGTCTTTCGTAATTTTTCCTATACTCTCTTTCCCTTTAACTCCATCCTTCTATTTCCAATTTGTTTTCTATCAGGGTGTCCTCTCAGCTCCAGAAGGTATAATCCCTCACAACATCAACTTCTGTTGTGCTATTATCCTAGTAGGTCTTGATTGGAAAGTCTCCTGTGCCTCTACATTCTTTTAATAAGATGGAGACCAGAATTGTGCAGAGTTTATGAATTATAGAAGTAGACCTGAGATTTATATTGAATCCAATAGAATAAACTACAGGAAATCCTACTAAAATGACTGTTGAAAATTGTAGTCTCCTTATTAAAAGGGCATGCAGGCAGCAAAGGAAATGCAAACAATGCTTACAGGAACAACCAGATAATGCAGAAGTTAATGATATAAAATTTGCTATTTAATACTATGTTTATTCTCTGCCACTTGAACTACTGAACGGTGGCGAAGCAGTAGAGTTGCTGCCGAACAGCACTTGCAGCACTGGAGACCCAGGTTTGATTTCAATTATGGGTGCTGTCTGTACGTTCCCCCCATGACTCCAAGATCTTCAGTTTCCTCCCACACTTCAAAAAGTTTAGATATGTAGGTAAATTGGCTTGGTATGTGTAAATTGCCTCTAGTGTGTGAAGGATAGTGTAAATATTCGGGGATCGCTGGTCAGTGCGGACTCGGTGGGCAGAAGGGCCTGTTTCCTCACTGTATCTCTAAACTAAATTTGCACAAAACTATTATCCATGCTTCTTATTTTAGGTTGAAATGATCCAAGGAATGTTAAGTGTTTGAAGAAACAGATGGGAGAAAAGCTATTATTCTGGCTATTATTTTAGCTATATTTTAGTATGTGCCAAATAAATTCATTCACTGAAGGTGTGGCGTCAGCCATATATGCTCGAACCCTCGTCAGGAGATACGAGGGCGGGCACGTGACGTCATGGGCTAGAGGGAGTGTCCTGGTACTTAAGGTCTCTTACCTCGAGACCTAGGTGAGTCAACAGGTAGCTGAGCCCGAGAGGACAACCTCGCTCAGCTACAGCAACTTTGTAATATAGTTAGCGCACCCACCTAACGTGCCATTAATGAATAAACAACCGTTTGAACCGACCTGATGTCTCACCTTTATTCACCACGTATGGTGCCGCTACAAAGGAATATTTAGGCAGAGGCAATGTTTTTATCACTTGCTTTGTAAATTATCCAATAGCAGTCTGATGCTGCAACAGGAATTAAGGGATTAGGTTCACACCAAAATGGTATACTCTTCAATCTACGAATATCCAAATTAACAACTGTTCTTTAAAAGGGGTGGCATATGTGACATAATAATAATCTTTTGGGATTTTAAATTACTGATTGTAGATGCCAATTAAAAACAAATATTGAAATATAGCATTAAAACAAGCTGAAGAAATCAATCTTTGGTTCAGCAGTATTTGAGGTTTTATGTGTAACTAGACCATCTGGGACCAGTCGGATCCCATCCCCTCAAAGCATCACACACACACACACCAACCAACCCCCCACATGACACACACACACACACACACACTAACCAACTCCCCCACACACACACACACTCCACTAATCACCTGCACACACACACTAACCACCCCCATTGATATTATATTAATATTATTAATTCACTCCTTTTACACCATCTCCCGCCGTATCCACTCATGCATAGCCCCTAACTCACAGGCGTGGCTAGAGAGGGAAGGGGTAGAGAGAGAGGGACACAGAGGCACAGAGAGGGACACAGAGGCACACACAGAGGCACAGAGAGGGGCACAGAGAGGGACACAGAGGCACAGAGAGGGGCACAGAGAGGGACACAGAGGCACAGAGGGGGGCACAGAGGCACAGAGAATGAAAAACACAGAGGCACAGAGTGGGGCACAGAGAGGGGCACAGAGAGGGACACAGAGGGGGACACAGAGAGGGGCACAGAGGCACAGAGAGGGACACAATGGGACAGGGAGGGATACAGAGGCACAGAGAGGGGCACAGAGATGGGCACAGAGGCACAGAGATGGACACAGAAGCACTGAGATGGACACAGAGGCACTGAGATGGACACAGAGGCACAGAGATGGACACAGAGGCACATAGTTGGACAGAGAGAGAGACAAAGAGGGGTGGGGGATGCATCATTAGAGGGAAGGGCTGGTTCCTGAATGGAATAATCCCTCGCTCCCTCGCTCCCAGCTGCAAAACGCACCACCCCCTACCTGTTGCGGAGGGTGGGGGGGTGTGCAGAGAGTGGGTGTGAGGGGGGCAGAGAGGGAGGGGGCACAGAGATGGAGGGTGTAGAGTTTGAGGGGTATGGTGGTGGGGTGCATTATCAGAGGGGAGGGCTGGTTCCCAAACCTCACTCCCGGCTTCAGGCTGCATTTTGCAGTAAGGGCCCGAGAACAGGTGGTCGGGTGGGGGTGTAAATAGATCTTTCTAAGCTTCCCCCCCCCCTAGTTTCAGTCACAAATCACTGAACCAGTACTTTTGACATAACATAATTACAGTTCCCAATACTATACCTAACCACCTCTTTAGCCTCGCTCAAGCAGAGACACGCCAGAAGGTCACGCAGCCCCAAGCGCTCTCCCAGAAGATCGACACAGGACATCGTGGGAGCGGTCTTTGGTAGGTCCCCGAACCTTGAGGGGCCGAAGCACATAGTGATGGTCTCTTTACAGTCCAATAACAAATATCGATTAACCCAGTACAAGATAGACATTTCCCTAACCCAATAATACAGTAACTAATAGTATTCAAACAGAGCTTCTGAAAGGAAACAAACATAGCAACATTTGTCCAGATATTCAAGAAACCCAGAAAAGCCTCAATACTTAATCCAATCAATATCTAGCAAAGTAAAGCTTTGCAACAATATGTACAATGTGTATGTCTAGTTTGCATTCATCCAATCCATTCCCTGCAATTTGCACGTAATTGTCAGGATCTGCAGATGTTTCAATAGACAATAGACAATAGACAATAGGTGCAGGAGTAGGCCATTCAGCCCTTCGAGCCAGCACCGCCATTCAATGTGACTATGGCTGATCATCCCCAATCAGTACCCCGTTCCTGCCTTTTCCCTATATCCCCTGACTATTTTTAAGAGCCCTATCAAGCTCTCTCTTGAAAGCATCCAGAGAACCTGCCTCCACCGCCCTCTGAGGCAGAGAATTCCTCAGACTCACCACTCTCTGTGAGAAAAAGTGTTTCCTCATTTCCTATCTAAATGGCTTACACCTTATTCTTAAACTGTGGCCCCTGGTTCTGGAGTCCCTCAACATCAGGAACATGTTTCCTGCCACTAGCGTGTCGAAACCCTTAACAAACTTATATGTTTCAATGAGATGTCCTCTCATCCTTCTAATCTCCAGAGTGTACAAGCCCAGCTGCTCCATTCTCTCAGCATATGACAGTCCCGCCATCCCGGGAATTAACCTTGTAAAACTACGCTTCAGTCCCTCAATAGCAAGAATGTCCTTCCTCAAATTAGGGGACCAAATCTGCACATAATACTCCAGGTGTGGTCTCACTAGGGCTCTGTACAACTGCAGAAGGACCTCACCAAACCTTCCTTTCTTGAATAAAAAACTTGTTTTTTCATTTGTAACCTTTTGCTGGAATATTCGATTCCTCTTGTTAAAAAGGCCAACATGCCATTCGCATTCTTCACTGCCTGCTGTACCTGCATGCTTACTTTCATAGACTGATGTACAAGGACCCCCAGATCCCGTTGTACTTCCCCTTTTCCCAACTTGACGCCATTTATATAGTAATCTGCCTTCCTGTTTTTGCTACCAAAGTTGATAACCTCATATTTATCCGCATTAAACTTCATCTGCCATGCATCTGCCCACTCCCCCAACCTGTCCAAGTCACCTTACATTCTCATAGCATCCTCTTCACAGTTCACATTGCCACCCAGCTTTGTGTCATCTGCAAATTTGCTAATGTTACTTTGAATCCAAGTTTGAATACCTTCATCCAAATCATTGATGTATATTGTATATTGCTGCCGTCCCAGTACCGGGCCTTGCAGTACCCCACCAGTCACTGCCTGCCATTCTGAAAGGGACCCTTTAATCCCTCCTCTTTGTTTCCTGCCTGCCAACCACTTCTCTATCCATGTCAGCACTCTACCCCCAATACCATGTGCCCTAATTTTGCCCACCAATCTCCTATGTGGGACCTTATCAAATGCTTTCTGAAATACAATTATTTAAATGCTCGTCTTCCATTACTATTCTACAAATTAATTTTATGAATCTACCAGGTAACTCTCAACTGTTGCTGTGATGATTAAAACCAGACTGATCAATATTCTCTTCAGAAAATTACTTGATTAACGTGCAGCAAATCTCTTGCAATTATTCCATGAATCTCTGATTATAAGGTGCTACAGTATATTGTCTTATATTCTGTCATTTTATACTGCAGTACCTAATTTGTACCCTCCCCCCCAGCAAGTTGTTGTTGCCCCCCCCCCTCTCACCGACCAAAGATCTTAGCTGAAGACTAAGACTGAGACTTCAGCCCAACCGCTGATCCTTTGGTCGACACTCGCTCACCCACTCGCGCCTCAGCTCGGGTTTCTCCCCATCACCTCTCTCCCCTTCCCTTCTCTCCTCCTCCCTTCACTCTCCTCCTCTCTCTTTCTCTCCTCCCCACTCTCTCTCTCCCACTCAGCTCGGCCTGGGCCTCCACCCCACTCTCTCTCTCCCCCTCAGCACGGGCCTCCTCCCCCACTCTCTCTCCCCCCCTCAGCTTGGCCCAGCCTCCACCCCACTCTCTCTCTCTCCCCCTCAGCCTCTGTGTTCCTCTCTGTGCCTCTGTGCCCCTCTCTATGCCTCTCTGTCCCTCTCTGTGTCGCTCTCTCTGTGTCGCTCTCTCTTGCTCTCTGTGTTGCCCTCTGTGTGCCCCTCTCTGTTTCCCTTTGTGCCCCTCTCTGTGCCTCTGTACCCCCCTCTCTCTCCCTCTCTAGCTGCGCCTGCGAGTTGGGGGCTATACATGAGTGGATAGGATGGGGAATGGTGTAAAAGGAGTGAATGAATAAAATTAATATAATATCAATGGGGGTGGTTAGTTTGTGTGTGGGGGTGGTTAGTGTGTGTGTGTGACGCCGCAGGCTGCCCCCTCCCCCCCGCAAATGTGCGTTGTGTGGACGGCACCCAATGGGTCCCACTCCGTCTAATTACTCTTAAAATTTGCAACAAGCCTTTGAGGTTTTACATTCAATTTTACGGATTTTCATTCCAATCACCACACGCTGATCATTTGTCCCTTGAGTATTCAAGTTCGGACTTTGGCACTTAGTGTTATCTTTTATTTTTTTTTTTTTTTTTTTTTTTTTTTTTTTTTTTTAAATATTTTTTTATTGTAGAAAACAGTATATACCAAGTACACTCTTATACGACATTGAAATTTATACAATGTGTAAAATTATAACGTATTGATTATTAATTAGTTTAGTACTATTTTTATGATAATTGTAGTATTATCCATTATACATTCCGTTATTATTTATTTTATATAATTGGGAATATATGTAGTATATTCCTAATATAAGTAATACACTTTAGATTTCTCAAATCATAGATATTCTTCTAATTACCAAATAGAAATCCCCGCTAATTTAACTACGTAGTACCCAATCTTAAACAACATTTTTTTTAATATTCATAATGTTATCAAATATTAATAATGTTTGTATTATTGTTAATTTTATATTTTCATAGTTATTGTATAATTGAAAGTACATAGTTTTATATAATTACAAGTTTAAGACATCTATAATCTTTTTCATACAAACAGAGATAAGTGGTGTACATATTAAAAGTTTTATATAGTATGTTTCTATAATTTTTTTTCCTTAATTAAAGATAAAGAGATAGAAAAAAGGAATAGAAAATAGAAAAGAAGGTATGAAAAGTTTGATGGAGAATTAAAGTATTGCTAAGTAATCCAATCTTGGAGATACATTCATGATTTGTTATGTATATTTCTTCATCCACTCAGATATCAGGCCTCAGTCAAGTCCCTGCGCCGAACCGTTGTGACCCTGTTAGATATTTAATATAGGGAGACCATAATCTCCTTGAAGGAGATCTAACCCTGTCCATGAGGGCAAGTCTCAATCTCTCCAAGTGAAGTGTCTCCGTCATTTCTGTATTCCACATTTTAATTGTTGGGATACAGGGCCTTTCCAAAATTTTAATATTAATTTTTTCCCAATTACTTAAAGAATAGTCGATAAAAGTTCTATGATTCCTTGTAATTATTTGTTTCCATTTCCGGTATTCCAAGTATGATTAACTTTGGGTCATAAATCATAGTAATATTAATAACTTTCGAGATTGTTTTTTGAATATTTCATTCCAATATTGTAAAATCTTCGTACAATTAGTAAATGATGTGACAGAGTTGCTTCCATGATTTGACATTTATCACATATAGGTGATAGTTTTGGAAATATATTATGTAGTTTAGATTTGGAATAATGTAATCTATGTAAAGATTTTAAACTGTATAAGTGCATGTTTAGCGCTTTTAAAGAGCAATAATGTAATATGTTGTAGGCTTTCTTCCCATATTTCTGGACTTATTATTTTTTGACTTAATTCATTTTCCCAGCGCTGTCTATGTATTTCCGATGATGGGATATCACTTTTCCAACAAAATGTTATAAATGTATGATATCATTTTTTCTGTATTTGGGGTGTTTATTCAAGCATTCATCTAAAATTTCACTCTTTCATATTTCTAAGTTCTCTGTGTAATTTTGCAGAAATATAATTTCTGATGATTGTAAATATCTGAAATATTTCATTATTATGAAGCCCGTAGGTTTGTTGTAAATCTTGAAATGACAGAAATGAGTTATCCTTATAGAGATCCCCTATGTTTAGAATTCCTTTTTTTTCCATTGTATAAAAGCTTTATCCATCATTGACGGGGTTTAACGTAAAATTATTGGCAATTGTAAGAGCTAGCGGTATAAATTTTAGTTTTAGTGTTTCTTTATTTGTTTCCAAATACGTATTCCACTTTCTATTATTAGATTTTTCGCTATAAGTTTTTTCTTAGGTACATTAATATTAGCAAATATTATAGAGCTAAGTTTCAAATGGAAAACAGTCTTCTCTTTCCATTTTGTTTTTTTTAACCAATTTGGTTTATTTCTATTTTCTCCTAACCAAAATTCATATTTCTATATTAACTGCCCAATAATAAACCTAAAATTTGGTAAAGCTAAACCCCCGTTTATTTTTAGCTTACATAAATGTTTTTTATTTATTCTATGATTTTGTAGTCCCCAATAAGTTAGTGACTATTGAGTCTACTTTTTTAAAGAAATTTTAGAAAGATATATCGGATTGATTGAAATAAATATAATAATTGTGGGAGGAAAATCATTTTTTATTGCGTTTTATTTTACCTAACATTGAGATAGGTAAGCTTTTCCAATATATAATACTACCCCCCTTTTTATTTAATTTATTCAATAATAACGGGAAATTAGATTTAAATAAAAGTCAAATCTTTTTGTAACAAAAATACCAAGATATTTAATAATTTCATTGTTATCTTGAAAGGAAATTGTTGTAATATCTGTAAATTATTCATGGTTATGGCATAAGTTCACTTTTATTCCAATTGATGCTATATCCTGAAATTAAACCAAATTCCGATATTAGTTTTAACAAATTACAGATACTTATTTCCGGTTTTGTAATATAAAGTAGTATATCGTCGCATATAACGAGATTTTATTTTAGTATCTTTTAGTATCGTATCCATATATTTCTGGATGTAGTCTTACCCTTTGAGCAAGGGGTTCGATTGCTAACGCAAACAGTAATGGTGATAAAGGACACTGCTTTGTCTACAACCTCGAGATAAACTAAACTTAGTTGATAACATATAATTGGTTATTATTCTAGCTGCTTGGATTTGCGTATAATAATTTAATCCAAGTATAAACTTATCACCAAGCTTAAAGGCTTCCATCACCGAAAATAGATAAGGCCATTCCACCTGGTCAAAAGCTTTTTCTGCATCCAACGAGATGACTACTAAGTCTTTATTTTTTTATCACTTCTTTTTCGGGGAGATATAAATGATATTAAATAACCGTCTTAAATAAATGAAGAATACCTTTTTTAGGTATAAATCCTGTTTGATCGGGATGAATTAATTCTTAACAATTTTGCTTAGTCTGTTGTGCAAGAATGTTTTTGTTAAAATTTTTTGGATCGGTATTTAATAAAGCAATTGCTCTATACGATCCTGGATCATCCAAATCTTTTTATTTTTGGGTATAATTTATAATAGATTCGTTCAATGTTCTGTAATTTCTCTTGTATATTATCTGTTCATATAATGATTTTAAATATGGGACCATTTGGGCAATGAAAAATTTTATAAAATTCCGACCTATACCACTGGTCCTGGATTTTTTACCATTTTTTAAAGATTTTAATAGTTCTTGGATTTCTTTTATTGAAATATCGCATTTAAAAATTCTCTATTTTGTAAATCTAATTCTTTTAAGTTACATACATTTAAAAAAGGCATCTATTTCTGTTTTATTTACTGTTGTGTTACCAGTATACAAATTTTTATAATATTGCATAAAATCTTTCTTAAATATCCTTGGGTTGTATTAATAATTCACCGTTTTGTGATTTAATCCTAGTGTATAATTTTTTCCGCCTCAATTTTCCTTAATTGTCGAGCCAATAGTTTTTTGGTTTGTCTCCAATTCAAACAACAAATGTTTAGTATGTTGGTAGTATTTTAAAACTTGATCAGTATATATTTTATTTAATTTATACTTCAATGTTACAATTTTATTATGTATTATTATATCTGATTTTGTTGCATTCTGTATATCTAATTGTCTTTGATCTCCCTTTCTAAGTCATGTTTCCTTCCGAATCTTCTTATTATCAGGAATGCTTGTGAAGAATCATAATTCCTCGAAGATATGCTTGTTAATAAATGTTTCCCATAATAAAGAGCGAGATATTTCGGGTTGATCATTTATTTCAAAAAACATCTTAATCTGGGTTATGATGTATTCCTGAGTTGTTTTATTTTTAAAATTTGTGGATTAAGTTTCCATTGTCCTAATTTCCTGTTTTACCATTTATTTTATTTAAATGTTAATGGTGCGTGATCTGAAATTATAAATATTATGAAGTTTGGATTCGTAAGTAAGTGAGATAAGCTTTGCATCTACTAGGAAGTAATCTATTCTTGAATCGGTTTTATGTACTGGCGAGTAGAAGGAATATTCTCGTCCAGTAGGATTTTTCTGTTCTCCAAACATCTTTAATGTTAGACGTTTGAATGTTATGCGTTTAATAAATCAAGTGTTATCTTTTAGATGTGAGATCCACTGGGAATATAAAGATCTACCTCCAAATTATTGATTACCACATTACCAATACACCAATTCATGTTTCGATCATATAATTAATTCAAAGGTTATGGTAGCAGCAAGCTCCTCAGTGCAGTTTTGTAAGGAGAAATGCAAAGTCATTTCTGCAACTAAATATGTTGTTGTATTTACAGAGTAATTATATTTTGCCACTGCTGCAGCCCAACAACATGAAAATCAGCAATAATTAATAATACAAATAATTGATTAGGGTGATGGAAACACAAATGGCACAAATGGCATTCAGTTAATCCCTAGATATTGTCTAGCATAGCATCAGTATCTCACCATGGTTAATTTTAAATGCCATCTGTCACTACTGTAAACCATTTCCATGCCTTTTATTAATAATTTAATAAAAATCACACACATAATTTTGTTAGGAACGTACAATTAAAATGATTGTTTGAACCTATTACTGATGGTATTTCAATGCACTTTCTAAATGTAAAGCACGGTGACATCTAAAGGTTCAAATTCAATTACAAGTCCTGTCAAGGCAAGGATTTGAAAGAAAATATATTTTTCTTACGCTGGTAAGGAACACCAAAGCATTGAAGATAACTGTCAAATTCTGATTCTGGGTTTAAAACAAATATAACTCATTTCAAATTAAAAAATACAACTTTAACATATTCTATATATATATATATATATATATATATATATATATATATATATTAGACACACACACACACACACACACACACACACACACACATATATATTAACAAAGAACTTCCTAGACTATAAAATAATGAAAAGTTTTAGGTATGGAAAACAAAATGCTACAGCAGTTGTAATTATCAATTGCAGTTTTATATCGAAGTCTCGTGATGAGACTTCATGAAGAACCCGCCAGCTCGCATGTGCGTCAATAGGTCGTAGTATGGTGCGGGATTCAGAGGCATTCAAAAATGCTCCGGCAGGTAAGCTGGTTTTCTTTGCAGGAATGGCCCACTGGCTCTGAAAATAGAGGCAGCGGGCTCGGAGAGGCTGACAGGCGCGACCTGTACAGCTACCGCTGTTGAGGCTCCGGAAGGGAGCAGGCGGCCGGCCTAGGAGTAAATTGGCAGGCATACCTGCACAGTAAGCTCTGCCAAGGCTCCAAAGGAGCAGCCTGTTGTACTAGGCTCAAAGTAACTGGCAGGCGCGACCTGCACAATAAGCTCCACCAAGGCTCCGAGGGAGCAGAAGGCTCCGAAGGAGTAGCCTGTCCCACCGGGCGCAGAGATGCTGGCAGGCACGACCTGCACAGCAGTGTCTGTTTAAAGCTCCGAAAGGGAGCAGTTTGGCAAGCGTGGGGCCAAAGATGTCGATAGGCATGGTCTGCAAAAGGAACTTCGCTGAAGCTCCGATAAGGAGGTCGACCTGGGCTCTGAGGTAAGATCTGCTCACTAACCTCCATGGAATCTCCAAAATGGAGCAGCCTGGCGACCCGGGCTTGGAAACACTGGCAGCATAGTCTGCCTAATACCTTCCACTGGCTCTGAAAAAGAGCAGGTTGGCGACCCGGGCACAGAGAGGCTGGCAGGGGGGCCTGCACAGCAACTGCTGAAAGTTCCTAAATGGAGCAGCTTGTTGGAACCGGGCTCAGAGACGCTGGCAGGATGGCCTGCACAGCAACCTCTGTGAAAGCTTCCAGAAGGAGCAGCTTGTCTACCCTGGTTCAGGGTAGACCAACTTGAAACTGGCTGTCCAAATGGATCATATTGGCCAGGGAAGCACAGCCTCAACATCTATGATTGAGGTTATCAGGCTGCCCACAAGAGTGAGGAAGGTGCATTTCATTGATAGAGGCAGTTAAACTCAGATATTTGAGGATATTTCCTGCTCAGAGGCAGAGAGTTTGAGGATTACCTCAACACATGCTAAATTATTTCAGCTCAGCTAAAAAGAGTTGCCAGCACGCTGGAACATCATTTGCCATCCTCTCGGGGATAGGTAAACCAGTAAAGGGTGAACTGGCATGTTGCATTTTTTACCTGAATTGCAGGTTCATGTTGTAAAAGTAAAAAATAAATAAATAATAGATTAATAATAATAAATAATAAAAAAGCAAAAGCTCCGTAAGGGAGCAGTTTGGCGACCCAAGTTCAGGGTAGGCCAAGCCAAAGCGACAAAATGTCCAGAAGGACAATATTGGGCAGAAAGGTACTGCCTCAACATCCATTGAGGATATCATCCATAGGCCTGATTGAGAGGCTGGTCGAAGGGAATGTGCTCCGCACACTGGCGACCGAGACAGATAGTTCCAGTCAGAGGTCTGCATTATGATATCTCCCACACTGAGGAGGGGTGTTTTGAGGATTATTCATGGAGACTCTGACTGTGAGGTAGTTAGTTAACAATGAACTCGAATTCCCACATCAAGTGGATGATATGCTTCAACTCAAGTCTCATAAAAATCTGCCGGCACTTGTGACTTAATTTGCCATCCCTTCGGGGATAGGAGAACCGTTAGAGAAAGAACTGGTAAGTAGCATTGGTTATTTGACTTCTCATCAGTTGATTGAGAAGTTCATGCAGGACACTGGATAGTATGCTATTCCTAATTTCTGCCAGACACTGGAGGTCCGTAGGTTAATGCCACCATTTAGGGCTATCTGAAGGGTAAATTCTCGTAGAAGGATTACGGCATTTGCAAGGTCAGTGGAGGGCCTGAGATTAATCCAATATATGCTAATTTTGTGCAAGGCTAGTATGTGCAGTCTGCAAGTATCTCTTTGGAGAAGACGAGCTATCATGTAAAAGACTTGCAAAACGAATTCAAGGCTGCGGCGGGTGTGGTGAAGACACACTTTGTGGGTAAGACTCCCGCTTACCTGCATGCATATCATCCCTACCAAATGAGTGGCAGATTGAGAATTAAAACCAAGCTACACCGCTACACTGAGAATTAAAACCAAGCCAGAGGGCTTTTTTATTTGCAGGTTTTAGCGCTCACCATGGAGGCAGCACACTCCACATACTCAGTATGTTCCCCAGCTGGCCACGATGCCTGAGCCAAGGGAACAGAGCAAAGTCTAGGGTCAATTGACTCTATTGATCATAAGCCGAAGGCTATTTTTGGTGGTGTCAGTCTCAGGGGTTGCTGGATCTTGGTGGCGGGGGGTGATAATCACCTTTTGTCTATTATTGTATTGGCAGCCTTGGTGGTTTTTATAGCAAGTGCTTTCTTAGAAACTGCCTTGATCACATCTACAGCCACCGTCTCTCTCGTCATGGACAGCAAAGCGACAGTGAGGTGGAGGTCATTGAGGTATGCGAATATTATTCCATCAGTTGCATGAGATGTGCTAACAATATTCAAGTCGGAGATAGGTTGAGACGGTTCATCAACAGGTGGGGGCAGATAACCTCCGATCTTTCCATTTTACAAATCATAAACGGTTATAAGATTCAGTTTCTGGCTGATTAAATTCCTCCGCGGCAAGAGAAGCCAAGAATTCCGTACATTTGGTCTAGAGGAAATTCTGGCTATCCAAGTTGAAACAGAGACATTTCACAAAAGGATGAGCAGGCTGTCCATGAACAAGAGGGGTATATTTCTAATATCTTCTCACAGTTGAAGAAAAGTGGAGGATGCCAAATCATTCTAGGATTTGCTTAGTCTGAACATGTGCTTGGTATAACCATTTTAAGATGGATAATTTTCATTCAGCCAAATAGCTGATTACAGAGAATTGCTTTAGGGCCTCAATCGATCTCGAAGATGCATACTTTTCCATATCAATACATGAGAGTCACAGGATATCTGAGGTTTATCTGGAAATGCCAGTTGTGGAAATTTTAGGCTCTTCCTAAGGGGTTGACTTCAGCCCTAGGCTATTTACAAAGATTCTAAAGTCAATGTTGCCCTATTCAGATTTAAAGGTATCCTATACCTGCCTTCTCTCCATACCCCATGATCCCTTCAGCCACAAGGGCCACATCCAACTCCCTCTTAAATATGGCCAATGAACTGGCCTCAACTACCTTCTGTGGCAGAGAATTCCACAGATTCACCACTCTCTGTGTGAAAAACGATTTTCTCATCTCGGTCCTAAAAGACTTCCCCCTTATCCTTAAACTGTCACCCCTTGTTCTGGACTTCCCCAACATAGGGAACAATCTTCCTGCATCTAGCCTGTCCAACCCCTTAAGAATTTTGTAAGTCTCTATGAGATCACCCCTCAATCTTCTAAATTCCAGCGAGTACAAGCCGAGTCTATCCAGTCTTTCTTCATATGGAAGTCGTGCCATCCCAGGAATCAGTCTGGTGAACCTTCTCTGTACTCCCTCTATGGCAAGAATGTCTTTCCTCAGATTAGGAGACCAAAACTGTACGCAATACTCCAGGTGTGGCCTCACCAAGACCCTGTACAACTGCAGTAGAACCTCCCTGCTCTTGTACTCAAATCCTTTTGCTATGAATGCCAACATACCATTCACTTTCTTCACAGCCTGCAGCACCTGCATGCCTACTTTCAATGACTGGTGTACCATGACACCCAGGTCTCGCTGCATCTCCCCTTTTCTAATCGGTCACCATTCAAATAATAATCTACCTTCCTGTTTTTGCCACCAAAGTGGATAACCTCACATTTATCCACATTATAAAAAGTAGGGTAGCTATGGAAACTATGAGATTCAAAGAGGAGGAAGTACTGACACTTTTGAAAAATATAAAAGTGGATAAGTCTCCAGGTCCTGACAGGATATTCCCTAGGACATTGAGGGAAGTTAGTGTAGAAATAGCAGGAACTATGACAGAAATATTTCAAATGTCATTAAAAACGGGAATAGTGCTGGAGGATTGGCGTACTGCGCTTGTTGTTCCATTGTTTAAAAAGGGTTCAAAGAATAAACCTAGCAATTATAGACCAATTAGTTTGACGTCAGTGGTGGGCAAATTAATGGAAAGGATACTTAAAGATAATATATATAAGCATCTGGATAAACAGGGTCTGATCAGGAACAGTCAACATGGATTTGTGCCTAGAAGGTCATGTTTAACAAACCTTCTTGAATTTTTTGAAGCGGTAACTAGGGAAATTGATGAGGGTAAAGCAGTGGATGTTGTCTATATGGATTTCAGTAAGGCCTTTGACAAGGTTCCCCATGGAAGGTTGGTTAAGAAGGTTCAATCTTTGGGTGTTAATGGCGGAGTAGCAAGATGGATTCAACAGTGGCTGAATGGGAGATGTCAGAGAGTAATGGTGGATGGCTGTTTGTCAGGTTGGAAGCCCATGACCAATGGGGTGCCTCAGGGATCTGTGTTGGGTCCACTGTTGTTTGTCATGTACATCAATGATCTGGATGATGGGGTGGAAAATTTGATAAGTAAGTATGCAGATGATACTAAGATAGGTGGTGTTGTGGATAATGAAGTAGATTTTCAAAGTCTACAGAGAGATTTGGGCCATTTGGAAAAGTGGGCTGATAGATGGCAGATGGAGTTCAATGCTGTTAAGTGTGAAGTGCTACATCTTGGCAGGACAAATCAAAATAGGACGTACATGGTAAATGGTAGGGAATTGAGGAATGCTGTGGAACAGAGGGATCTAGGAATAATTGTGCATAGTTCCCTGAAGGTGGAATCGCATGTAGATAGGGTGGTAAAGAAAGCCTTTGGTGTGCTGGCCTTTATAAATCAGAGCATTGAATATAGGAGTAGGGAAGTAATGTTAAAATTGTACAAGGCATTGGTAAGACCGATTCTGGAGTATGGTGTACAATTTTGGTCGCCTAATTATAGGAAGGATGTCAACAAAATAGAGAGAGTACAGAGGAGATTTACTAGAATGTGTTGCCAGGGTTCCAGCAACTATGTTACAGAGAAAGGTTGAACAAGTTAGGTCTTTATTCTTTGGAGCGCAGAAGGTTAAGGGGGGACTTGATTGAGGTCTTTAAAATGATGAAAGGGATAGACAGAGTTGACGTGGATACGTTTTTCCCATTGAGGGTAGGGAAGATTCAAACAAGAGGGCATGACATGAGAATTAAGGGACAGAAGTTTAGGGGTAACGTGAGGGGGAACTTCTTTACTCAGAGGGTGGTGGCTGTGTGGAATGAGCTTCCAGCAGAAGTGGTGGAGGCAGGATCGATTTTAACATTTAAAAGTAAAGTGGATAGGTATATGGACGTGAAGTGAATGGAGGGGTATGGTCTGAGTGCAGGTAGATGGGACTAGGGGAAAACAAATGGTCGGCACGGACTGGAAGGGCCGAGAGGGCCTGTTTCCGTGCTGTAATTGTTATATGGTTATATGGTTATATGGTTATACTGCATCTGCCATGCATTTGCCCACTCACCCAGACTATCCATGTCATCCTGCAGCCTCCTAGCATCCTCCTCACAGCTAACACTGCCCCCGAGCTTCTTGTCATCCGCAGACTTTGAGATGTTGCATTTAATTCCCTCGTCCAAATCATTTTTCCCTCGTCCAAATACCTCGTTATTTCCTTTTTACATAATAAACACCCCAAAAATTCTTAAGGTGTTGGACAGGCTAGATGCAGGTAGATTGTTCCCGATGTTGGGGAAGTCCAGGACAAGGGGTCACAGTTTAAGGATAAGGGGGAAGTCTTTTAGGACCGAGATGAGAAAAGCGTTTTTCACACAGAGAGTGGTGAATCTGTGGAATTCTCTGCCACAGAAGGTAGTTGAGGCCAGTTCATTGGCCATATTTAAGAGGGAGTTGAATGTGGCCCTTGTGGCTGAAGGGATCAGGGGCTATGGAGAAAAGGCAGGTACAGGATACTGAGTTGGATGATCAGCCATGATCATATTGAATGGCGGTGCAGGCTCGAAGGGCCGAATGGCCTGCTCCTGCACCTAATTTCTATGTTTCTATGTTTCTATGTACACTGAGGTTACTAAGAACCTATGAGATGAAGAAAAAGTTTCTTCATAGTTATATAATAATGTTGATGCAGACTATTTCAAGATGGATAGAGTGTAAGCAGCTGAAAGCAGGAGTGAATACAAATAATTTCAAGTCTCACTCTACCAGGGTGGCTGGATCATCAGCAGCCAATAGAATGGATATTCCCCTTTGATCACTTTCTTGCAACAGCAGGAGGCTCAGATAAGTGCACTTTCAGAAGTTATAAAGTTTCATTGAACATGTCTGGACGGTTGCAGATAGAATTCTGAACAGTTGCATGAGCTATTGTCTAACCCAAAGGCAATTGGAACTGTGGTCCAATTAAGGGCGATGTACATGTGTGTAAAGTTAGCATCATGTTGTTAATGGCCCATGTGTTTTCTACCATTTATGGTTTATCTGTTTAATGTTTTCACATACAGGTTGGTTTATTGCATGAAACCACAGGGTTTCGAAGACTTCACGCAGTGTCATCGAGACTTTGATATAAAATGGAAAGATTACACGAGAGCTTACCATTTGAAGTTTGATCTTTATTTCATGTGAAGTTGGAGTGAGAGACTACATGCCCTCCACTCCCAACCCTGAATCTCATCAAGATCATTCGGTAAGTCAAGCGTTATTAATCTTTCTATAGTTTAATTTGGTGCAAGTGGTCTGTGGTTTCATACAGTTGCTTTGAAGATTGATGTGCATGTGGGCTGGCAGGTTCTCACGTAGTCTCTCACTTCTACTTCTCATAAAATTAACATCAAACTTCAAACGGTAAGTTCTCGTTTAATCTTTCTATTAACTTTGCAAACTAAGGTTTAAGCATCCACTACTACTGATAGCACCATCACGTGTCATAGACCTGTTTTCGCTGTTTTCAAAAAAATCTATAGAATTTAACCCAGTAATGCTTAGAATGCTTGCTTCAAAAATTGTGCTGAATCTTTCTGATACTTCAATTTGGCTGTGGCTGTGGCTGTGACAGCCAAGTAATTAGGTATTTTTAAGGTGGAGATTGACAGATTCTTGATTAGTAACGGTGGGCAGGGTTATGGGGTGAAGGCAGGAGAATGGGCTTGAGAAGGAAAGCTAGATCAGCCATGAATGAATGGTGCAGTAGACTTGATGGGCTGAATGGCTTTATTTTGCTCTTATAACTTATGAATATGAATTAAAAAATCCTGATTGCTGTTGCTTTTAGCACAGCTAATACAAATTCAAGTTATTAATATAATAATAATAAACTATTGTCTCTGATAATGTCCAAAGGGTAACACCAATTTTTATCCAATTTATTTATTAAACAGTTTGATTATGATATTTACACAACTTCAGTAATTACCACCCATCTATTCACCTCTCCACTAGTAGCCGTGTCTGCAAATCCTACATTGAGTTAATCTGCCGTTTTAGAAATTACAGAACAAGACTGTATCTGAGGAGATAGTTTTGGCACAAAGAGTTCAGGAGATGAGGACGGAATGGAAGAGCTGAATGGACAAGACATGCAAATATGAGATCCAATAGTGGAATGGATATGAGTGACAATATTGTCTAATCCTGATCTCATTTCATATGGAAAATACTGTCAAATATGCATCCAAATTCTTGCTGAATTTACAGAAGGGAAACACTGAATTTAGTTTAATTTAGAGATACAGTGTGAAAACAGGTCCTTCAGACCAGCGAGTTTGCACCAACTAACAATCACCTGTGCACTTATTCTACTTTATCCCAGCTTTGCATCCAACACACTAGGGTAATTTAAAGAAGCCAATTAACCTACAAATCAGCGAACAATCTGTCTTCCAATCTCTCCCTGTAGCTAATACTCCCTAATCCAGGCATCATTCTGGTAAACCTCTTCTGAACCCTTACCAAAGCCTCCACGTCCTTCCTGTAATGGGGCAACCAAAATTGCACACAATACTCCAAATATGGCCTAACCAAAACCTTAAAAGCTACATCATAACATCCTTACTCCAATACTCAATGCCCCAACCTATGAAAGCAAGCATGCCTGATGCCTTCTTTACAAATGTATCTACGTATGTTGCCATTTTCAGTGAGTTATGGACTTGGACACCAAGGCCCCTCTGTACATCAAAACTTTTAGGGTCATGATATTAACTATATATGTTACATTTGACTTCCCAAAGTGCAACATCTCACACTGCTCGGGTTAAAGTCCATCTGCCATTTCTTCACCCATGTTCATAGCTGATCTATATCCCGCTGTATACTTTCTCACAGCCCATGGCCCCAGCAATCTCGGTGTCATCTGCAAATTTCATGACCAACTGTTTATGTTTATGTACAGGTGATTTATATATATCACAAAAGGCAGAGATCCCAGCACTGATCCCCGATGAACTGCACTGGTCACAGACCTCCAAGCGGAATATTGTCCTGGCTTTGATTCATGATTCTCCCAAGTTCCTATATAAACTGTTTCTAGTGTGTAACCTATAATTAATATGTCTTATTAATCAGCACTTCTCCCTTATGTTTTCCTTGATTATTTTTTATTTTCCATTTCTCTTGGTTTGAGGCTTTATGATTAGGCTATCTTCTTTACATGAAGTTTAGATCCAAAGTATTGGAGCTTCCTTCATATGTTTGAGCACAATTCAATTCTCCACTGAGTTTCTTGTATTGGGTCTTGGTTTAGTATTGTCACATGTGTAGATTATTAATTCATGCCGTTTATACCCTTCACCACACATATGTGCATGCCACCCTTTACATGGTATTATGGTACTACACAATGTCAGCTAAATCTCTTTCTCTCTCTCTCTCTCTCTCTCTCTCTCTCTCTCTCTCTCTCTCTCTCTCTCTCTCTCTCTCTCTCTCTCTCTCTCTCTCTCTCTCTCTCTCTCTCTCTCTCTCTCCCTCTCCCTCTTCCTCTTCTAACTCTCCCTCTCCCTCTCCCTCTCCCTCTCCCTCTCCCTCTCCCTCTCCCTCTCCCTCTCCCTCTCCCTCTTCCTCTTCCTCTTCCTCTTCCTCTTCCTCTTCCTCTCTCCCTCTCCCCCTCCCCCTCCCTCTTCCCCTCCCCCCTCCCCCTCCACCTCCCCCTCTCTCTCGCACTCTCTCGCACTCTCTCTCTTTCTCTCTCTCTTTCTCTCGCACTCTCTCTCTATCTCTCTCTCGCTCTAGCTTTCTCTCTCTCTCTCTCTCTCTCTCTCTCTCTCGCACTCTCTCTCTTTCTCTCTCTCTCTCTCGCTCTTTCTCTCTCTCTCTTCTCTCTTTCTCTCTCTCTCTCTTTCTCTCTCTCTCTCTCTCTTTCTTTCCCTCTCTCTCTTTCTCTCTCTATGTGTGTCTCTCTCTCTGTCTCTCTCTTTTTCTCTCTCTCTCTGTCTCTCTCTGTGTGTCTCTCTTTTGCACACAAGCCAGCAGAGCTAGATGCAAGCGCTGGCTGTTGGAATGTTCCTGTTTGCCTATGGAATAAAGATTGATTTTACCATGTGCATGTTGCTGTGGATCATTCATAAAAATAGTGTCAGAGTCTTGAATCACATTTCCAACTTTTGCCTGAATTTATTTTAGTTTATGTGTTTACATCGAACCATGGAAGGTTCCTTCCGTAGACCAGATCCTTTGGTGTTCGACAGAGAACTTGCGGAACATTGGCGCATCTTCAAGGTGGAATTCGGGATTTTCATAGATGCTGCCCACCCTGGAGCTGCACCCCACACCGTTGCATCAATTCTCCTCAATGTAGCGGGCACAGAGGTTGCTCTGCGGGCACAGGATTTCCACTACGCCCCAGAACATACCGATGCGTACTACACATGTTGTGACCCCGGCAGAGTCTATCAGAGACCTTGCCTTTTCCGAAAGTTCAGGGACCTGTGCCAACTTCGCACTGACGTTATCATGGAGCACCACAAATTTATTTCCCACAGCCAACAAGAGGGTGAAATGGTTGAATCCTACATTGGTGCCCTCAAGAGCATTGCATCCAGATGCCACTTCCAAGACCGCAATGTAATCATCCGTGGCAGGCTCGTATATGGCATCCTGAATGACAAGGTGAGAAATCAATGACTCCAGGATGAGGAGCTTGCACTCTGCCTACGACGTCCATAGGTTTATAGGTCCCCAAGCAAACATTAACTCCCCGACAACTGCCTACAACCCCAGGGAGGGTAACTGATCATCTGGTCAATAATTGTGGTAATTGCAGTGGCTCACACCCAAACTTTCGCGAGCAATGCCTCGCTTATGGCAAAACTTGTCACTATTGTAAAAAGAAAGGCCATTTTATCTGGTGCTCCCATGCCAGCATGGCCCAGTCACAACAATCTCTCTATGCGCTTGAGCCCTCACTTTCCCACGAGTGCGGCTGATAGCTCGCTGAAGTTCGGAATGAATTTTCTCAGGTAGTTTACCATACCTAGAAATCGTTGTAGAGCTGTCACATCCGGCAGAACCATAACCACAGCACCTGCAAGAAGTCAGCCAAAACATACATTCTTGTATACCTGATTCACCATCTACAGACAGTGATCCCATGACAATGCTCAGTATCAAAAACACCAGGGTTACTGCTAAGATAGATACTGGAGCGAGATGTAACGTTATCTCTCTATCAGACTTCCAAAGATTACATAACAACAAAACTGTCATGAAAACAACCTCAAAGTTACATCCATTTGGTGGGGGGGAGTTGCAACCAGTTGGTACGGTTACATTACAATGCCATCTAGCGTCTCAAGTTTACAACCTGGAATTTCTCATCGTTAGAGGGGAAGTGCCCCTCCTTCTGGGCAATGGTGCATGCCATAATATAAATCTAGTCTTCTTCAGTAAAACTGTGTACCAGCTGTCGACCTCTCAAAATCCCACCCAACAACTACTCGAACAATACAAAGACCTTTTTGATAACCAGCTGGGCAAGCTTCCCACAGAATACAGCATTGTAATCAACAAGGAAGTCATATCTGTCGTTCGTTCTCCTCACAGAATCCAGCACGCAATGAAGGACCGCATCAAAGCTGAACTAGATAGAATGGAAACACTAGGCTTGATAGCCCCTGTCCATGACCTCTCCTCCTGCGTCTCCACTATGGTTGCAGCAGTGAAGAAGAACAAAGATGAAATAAGGATCTGCATCAGCCCTAAGGATTTAAATACTGCCATCAAACGGCCACACTATCCGATGCAGACGATGGAAGAGGTCGCAGCCAACCTGGTTAAAGCCACAGTCTGTCCACAGCCCTCTTGTTTTCTGTCCTAGATGCAAAGAACTCATTTTGGCAAATGCCACTGGACCATGCATCCTCCATGTTAACCACATTTGCGACGCCCTTCGGATGCTACCGATTTGTACAAATGCCATTTGGCATCAATTCAGCCAGTGAGATTTTCCAGCATACTATGGAGCAACTCTTTGCTAGCTGCCCATGTTACATAATCGTGGACGACATCCTGATCGCCGGGCGCAACGCACAAGAACATGACTCAAACCTGAAGCAGGATCTGGATCGTGCCAGGGAGCTAAACCTCAAACTCAACCATCTCAAGTGCAGGTTTTGGGTCGACGAAGTGACTTATGTGGGCCACGTGTTCACCAACAATGGACTCAGGCCAGACCCATCTAAAACCATTGCCATCAACGAAATGCCAGCACCTACGGACGTGACAGCTCTACAACGATTTCTAGGTATGGTAAACTACCTGAGAAAATTCATTCCGAACTTCAGCGAGCTGTCAGCCGCACTGCAACAACTGACCCACAAGGATACCCACTGGTCCTGGCTCCAACACCAGCAGAGGGCATTTGAAACCCTCAAACATCTAGTGTGCTGTGCTCCAAACCTTGCATACTTTGATGCCAAGTTACCCGTCACCCTCAACCAGTGATGCCACCCAGTATGGACTGGGTGCTGATTGCCTTCAAGATGACGGAAAGGGTTCCAGACCAGTTGCCTATGCTTCCCGCACCATGACCGACACTGAACAGCGCTATGATCAAATCGAAAAGGAGCTACTCGCTGTAACCTTTGCCTGCAAGAAATTCAAGGACTTTATCTTTGGCAACCCGATCACGGTCGAAACAGATTATCAGCCCCTGGTCAGTATCCTCAGTAAACCGATCCACTCGGCTCCAGCGTGTTTACAATGCATGATGGTGGAACTACAGAAATATGACATCAGACTAACCTACAAAGGCTGTAAGAACATGCACGTAGTTGACACCCTCTCACGGGCACCTCGCCCAACCTGTGAAAACCACCTGACTGATGATGAGCACGAGGGGTTCACGGTTAAGATGGTCCCCTGTCTCCCGTCTGCCGGTTTAGACATCCTAGCGTCACAAACAGCTGCAGACGAAACACTACAGTCGCTGGCCACTGTGATCCACCACAGCTGGCCACACAAACCACATCACCTGCCACAAGCTGTCCGCCCATTCTAGCCTGTATGCGATGAACTGGTCATTCAGGACGGCGTCATAATGAAAGGATATGAGGCAGTCATCCCGACGTCTCTTCACAGCAAGTACTTTGGCATTGTCCATGAGAGCCTTCCCACTGCAGAAATAACCCTTCAACATACAAAAGGCATGCTGTTCTGGCTGGACATGGCTAACTGCATTCTCGAGAAGGTTGCTGCCTGCCTGATCTGCAATAGCTTGACCCCGCAACAACAGAAACAACCACTTCTCCCGCACCCCACAGTGGACCTACCCTGCCAACATCTTTGAGTGGCACGTCAAACAATACCTGGTTTTAGTCGATTACTACTCAAGATGGGTTGAAATCGACCTGCTTGGTAGTTCAACCTCAGCCATGGTCATTCAGAAACTAACTCACCACTTCTCCAGTCAGCTCTTCAGAAATTTCGCGAAAACTGTGATTTTCACCACATTTCCAGTAGCCCTGAGTACCCACAGTCCAACGGCCTGGCTGAGCGTGCGGTAAAATGTGCAAAGGAACACAGGGAACGCTCACACAGGGCTGGTTCTGATGTTTATCTCGAATTACTCAACCTACAGAACATCATCCGCGTCCCTCTCCTGTGATTTGCAGCCGACCCTCATGTCACAGCGAACTCGCTCCACTCTATTTATGGCCAAGCAACTATTAGAACCACAACTTCGTGCACCGTCAGTTTTCCAATCCCAGCTCCCATGCTGTCGCGACATACAAAGTAAATACTATGATAAAACCAGCTCTCCGCTTCAACCGCTCAACAAGGGACAGGTTGTCCATTTGCGGTCACTCCGAGGTTACGACCATCTCAGAGTAATTCTGGGATCAACCACAGAGCCACGCTTGTACCTGATCAGTAGTGACAACGGTATCTATCGGCGAACTCGCCAACACCTCCTCCCGGTTAATGAACCGGCACCTCCACAACCTTACCCGGACCAGCCCACCAGTCTTCCCTGATGCTCTGCGAATGCTACTCCAGCGATTCCTCTGCTGGTGCCAGCGCCATCCTTGCCTTCCCTGGTGCCCCAATCTCCACCAGTGCCTTCTCCTCCGCGTTCGCCCGATAAGGGACTTGCTCCCTCAGCGAAAGACGAGGTGTACCTGCACGCGTATTGCCGTATGTGTGCAGGTCGTGTCCGCAAGCCAAACCTGCTGATTGGAAAATTTACCGGCTACACTTGAACTGTGCATGACCCGTTTAGTTTTATGTGCTCACATATGCAGTAAAGTAATAAATGCCGCACCTTACACTGGTGTTTTACAATATGCCCTACTAACCAATATGCTTTATGCTATATATGTTATATATGCTTTAAGAGGAAGGATGTAGATTTTACTTCGGAGTCACGTGAGTGACTACGTGAATAGAAGCCCGTACAGCCGTTGGTGCGTCATGACGTCAGACGCTGGTGCAGTCGGGCGGTTGGAGCAGCAGCGCTCCTCCAAGCGGTAAGTTTAAACAGGTTACACGAAAAGCTGGAGAATTCAGCGGGTGCAGCAGCATCTAAGGAGCGAAGGAGATGGGCGACGTTTCGGGTCGAGACCCTTCTTCAGACTTCACCCTCCATTCTCCAGCATCTGCAGTTTTCGTTAACAGGTTTAAAACGGAGGTAAGGTTTGTTGAAATACTTTACCACAGGTCATTTTCTGCGACGGTTGGGAGTAGATATGTTGCAGAAAGTGAAGAAGGTGTCGGCGAGGCGCTCCGGGGGTAGAAAGGAGAGTGACCAGGAGAGTGTTGAGGATGGAGGCCCGTCTGGTACACCTGGTCCGGTGCTGGCTACACAGCCAGTGGTTGCGGACCCACTGCCGGGGGGCAGTGGAGGCTTGCACAGTAGGGTGGAAGGCCACTGGCAAGTCTCTGTGGCCCGTAGATGAGTCGGGCCTGGAGGTTATACCCTCCATAGGAGAGTCCGTTTGCTCACGGCTCTCCCACGTCGAGATTCTATTACAAAAGAATGCTCGACAGGGACCAGCTCCGTGAGGAGGAGTGGTGCCCAAGCCAGGCTGATGGAGAGCTTGTGCTAGCAGCACCTGTTTCAGGGCTGCAGAACTATCCTGCCTGTGAGGAGGATGTTCCAGCTGCGAGAGCTTGTGCTAGCAGACCTGTTTCAGGGCTGCAGAACTATCCTGCCTGTGAGGAGGATGTTCTATCAGGGCCGTTTGCTGACACTGTTTCTATGCTGGGGGAGAGCAAGGTGTTCGGTTGGAGGTAATTCCGAACATTGCTGGGAAGTTTGCTGAGTGTAGAGAGGCAGGAAAGGCAATTGATGTAGAATTGGCCGAAGCCATTCAGTATATGCTCTCCCACCAGTTACAGGAGCTAGCTATGGATGAAGTAGCAAAAAAACTATAAAGCTCCTGTTAATTGTGATCTCCTGAAGGTACCGGTGGTTAATCACCAAATTTGCATAGATGGGTTTGCCTGCTAGGGCCCAGGAGATGAAGTTTTAAAAAAGTGCTTAAACTGTTGTAAGCAGGTATTACAGCTGTGGTGAAAGTTATTGATACAAATGATATGGTTGAAGCACACCAGGATGAACTGGGACTCCTTTGTAATGCATTTTGAAATTAATAATGTCGGGAGGGCCGCTATTAGGCCAGTGCTAACCCGAATTTGGCGAGTTGTGCAAACCGACCAGTGTACCACCACGAAATCTGTTGTTTGGTGGTAACCTTGCAAAAAGGGTCAAAGACTGTTATGAGGTTGTTATAACCATGGCCCTCATTAAGCCAGCTGGAAGCAAGGCAAAAAAGGTTCTCTACAAGAAGTCGAGGACAACAAGGCCGCAAGGAAAGATGCTGGTAAGGAATATAACATTTGACAGACGATGAATTAACTGATGTTCCTGTTCAAATTGGGGAAGGTTAAAATTGTTCTCAAACAATGGCAGCAGTTGACATCAGATTTGTTTATACTTAGTGTATTGAAGGGGTGAAAAATTGGATTTTACTATGACAGTCTACCTAATCAACATTTTCCTAGTCGTAAACTTATTTTTCAGATGAGGAAAATGTGCTTATTCAAGCAGAGATTCAGTCGTTACATAAGAAGGGGTAATTGAGCCTTCTGTCTATCAAAGTCAACAATTTCTGTCAAGTATATTTCCCAGATCTAAAAAGACTGGGGGATGTAGAATTATTCTGGATTTATCGAATTTGAACAAATTTGTTTGTTATAGGCATTTCAAAATGGAGACCTTTACCACGGGCAAACATCTAGTGTCCAAAGGGTATTATATGGCAACCATTGATTTAAAGAATGCGTATTACGCAGTGTCTATTCATGGTGATGATAGAAGATATTTGAAATTTATTTGGATGACTGAGCTGTGGCAATTCAGGACATTGCCAAATGGATTAACTTCAGCTCCTAGATTATTTACTAAATTGGTAAAACCTGTGTTAGCATTGCTTAGAGCTCAGGGGCATGTGGTAATGGCCTATTTAGATGATTTCTGATTGTTGGAAAGACTCATGCTGAAACTCAATCATCAGTTTCAGTTGTTAAAATCACTTTTGAACAAATGGGATTTGTTATTCACCCAGGTAAATCTAAATTATCACCAGTCCAAATTATTGATTATCTGGGATTTACCATTAATTCCAATCACATGTTGGTAACTTTGCCCAGGGATAAATTGAATCAGTTAATTGAGGACCGTGTTAATCTCGTTGGAGAACAACGGCCTTTGATTAGACAAGTAGCCAGTTTTATTGGGAAGTTGTTGCAGCCTTTCCAGCTGTGCAGTATTGTCCTCTGCATTATCAAAAATTTCAACCATCAAAGGAACAGGCACTGAGAATACAAAGGGGCTATTTTTGATAGGCCTATGCACTTGTCAGCTGGGGCAATTGCTGATATACAATGGTGGATAGTACATGTTTCAAAAAATTTAAGGAAGGTTTCGTGGAATCACCGTCACTGATATTACAGACTGATGTGAGTGCACTGGGTTGGGGTGCAACAGATATGTCTTCTAGTTGTGGAGGCAGATGGAATGTGGATGAGACATCGCTTCCTCAATTAAGAGGGATTGATTATTTAGAGTTGTTGGCCACCTGGTATGGGCTCAAAGCTTATTGTTCTACAAGGAGGGATCTGCATGTGCAGCTCAGATTCACAACACCACAGCAGTGGCATATGTAAACCACATGGGTGGAGTTAAGTTACAGTCTTGTGATAGACTGGCTAACCAGATTTGGAGCTGGTGTATTGACCAAAATATCTGGCTTTCAGCACTTTATTTGCCAGGAAGAGGTCACGTCAGTTAATGACAACATTGAATGGATGTTAAATCAGGATGTGTTTAACCAAATGATTGATCAGTATGCATTGCCAGATATTGACTTGTTTGCATCTCGATTAAATCATCAGTTACCTAGATATGTTTCATGGTAACCAGATACTGGGGCAGTAGCAGTGGATGCATTTTCGCTGCATTGGGGGAGGAATGTTTGTGTATGTATTTCCTTCATTCTGTCTCATCAACAGATTGCAAAAGATCAAGGAGGACTCCGCTTCAGGGGTATTGGTAGTGCCAGATTGGCCTACACGAGCATGGTTTCCCATTGTATTACAAATGGCTAGGGAGCCTTACATGCTTATGCCCAAGAATAAAAATCTACTGGTAAATCCAGTCACTGGGGATCAACATCCTTTATAGGATCGTACTGATCTGTTAATTTGCAGATTTTAAGGAGGCCATACCTGGGGAGAGGACTGTCTCATCGGACGGTGGATGTTCTCACGTCGGCCTGCAGGGATAGTACACAGCAGCAATATATCACCTATATAAGGAAGTGGGAGCAATTCTGCCTACAGCAGGATATTGTATATCACACGGCAGGGATCACGGATGTATTGGAGTTTGTCAACTCTTTATTTTGACCAAAAAATTAAGTTACAGTGCAATTAATTCAGCCAGAAGTGCTCTGTCTTCTTATTTACCTATGAATGCAGAATTGCATACAGTAGGGACACATCCGTTAGTTCACGATTCATGAAGGGAGTTTTCAATTCTAATCCTCCTAAACTCAGGTATGCCGGTATTTGCAATGTGAGTGAGGTTTTTATGCTTCTTCGCCAGTGGGCTCCGGTTACAAGCCTATCTATAGCCAAATTAACTATGAAGGTGGTCATGCTTCTGGTGTTGGTTTCAGCCCAACGTGTACAAACATTGCAAAAGCTACGGCTAGATAGAATGCATGTGTCGGCTGATGCCATTATATTTTATGTCTATGATTTGCTTAAACATAATAAAAGAGGCATGACAGGATGTAAGATGGTGTTTTCAGCATACCCCGCAGATGATCGCTTCTGTATAGTCTCACATTTATCTCTTTACATTGAGATTACTAAACCTCTGAGAGGAACAGAGTTGGCTTTGTTTATCAGTCACAAAAAACCACACAGTAAAGTGTCGGTGCAAACGATTTCAAGGTCCTCGCGGCCGCAGGATGGTCCAGTGAGCTAACTTTTCAGAGGTTTTGTTACAAGCCGATTTCAAGGCTCGGGGTGTTTGCTGATTCTGGTGTCAGTACTGTTACATTTTTCCCCTGAGTTAGAGGGGTTTGTTATGATTTGTTTGTAAATAAACTGTTATTTCATTTAACAAATGTATTACTGATGCATGATTGATTGTTAACGACTTTTGAGTCAATCCAGGCAGTGTGAACGTCGGATTTGAGTCTGCGGCGTGAATTCACAGTGCTTTGAAGTCTTCACGTAGTCACTCACGTGACTCCGAAGTAAAATAGTAAGATTAAACGAGAACTTACCAGTTTGAAGTTTGATCTTTATTTGATGAGGAGTCGAGTTGAGGGACTACGTGCCCTCCGCTCCCACCCTCATAGATCTCATCTGGTAGTTCTAGTTTTATCATCTTACCGTTATACTTCGGTCATTGTTAGCTGTGAATTCATTCCGCTGCTTTGAAGATTGACGCACCAACGGCTGTACGGGCTTCTATTCACGTAGTCCCTCAACTCGACTCCTCATAAAATAAAGATCAAACTTCAAACTGGTAAGTTCTCGTTTAATCTTACTATTAACCCTTATTAATTCATGCCATTTATAACCTTCGCCACACAAATGTGCATGCCACCCTTTACATGGTATTACGGTACTGCACAAGGTCAGCTAATGGGCTCTCTCTCTCTCTCTCTTTTTTTTTTTTAGTTTCAAAAACTTTATTGACACAATCATATAATACAACACATCAAACCATAATCAAAAATGGCACTATATACAACCATTATAGTACAACAATACAATCATTGTTCACAATACACTGAACCCCACGCGGTGACCAGCGCCCACGGAAGGCCTCCAGAGTCCCCGTGGACACCGCATGTTCCCGCTCCAGGGACACACGTGCACGGACGTAGGCCCGGAAAAGGGGCAGGCAGCCGACTCTAGCCTGACCATCGACCGCCCGCTGCCTGGACCCACGAATGGCCATCTTGGCCAGGCCCAGGAGCAAACCATCACTCGTTCTCTCTCTCTCTCTCTCTCTCTCTCTCTCTCTCTCTCTCTCTCTCTCTCTCTCTCTCTCTCTCTCTCTCTCTCTCTCTCTCTCTCTCTCTCTCTCTCTCTCTCTCTCTCTCTCTCTCTCTCTCTCTCTCTCTCTCTCTCTCTCGCACACAAAATAGCGGAACTAGATGCGAGCAGCTGGCTGTTGGAATGTTCCTGTTTGCCTATGGAATAAAGATTAATTTTACCATGTACGTGTTGCTGTGTATCATTCATAAACAACATGTATTCCTCGTAGGTTGCAAAACATACTTGGCCTATAAAGTAGGATTATGATTATGATTATGATGATTATGATGTATCGAAATGCAGTGAAAGACTTATGTTTGCTAGGTTTTCAATTAACTCAGATCATACAATACAGTAGAACAATAATTCATTCAAAAGAGCAAAAAGAAAAATAAAGGACTGCAGAATATATAAACTGCTGCAGCATTTTAGCATTACAGTTACAGGAAAGAGCCTAATGGGCCTGTCCCACTTAGGCGATTTTTCAGGCGACTAGAACGGCGACTATCAGAGTGGAACACACACACACACAGTCTTAAACAATGTTTCTTACAGAAGCTTCTGGCAGGAAGTCAGGTTAACTGAATAATGCAACATTTACCCTGGAACACAAAATAATTCTGCCAGGGCTTAACACTCTGGCCAATCAACAAACAACAGGGTAACTGTCTTGCAACATTATATACAAAACTTACAATCACTTTGCAGTAATCCAATCAAACTCATGCATTTACAATACCTTGGAGTTCCTCTGCAAGATTCTCATACATACTAACAATTACAATGATACTTGGACCTTCCTTATCCTAATGATCTGGGACCTAGACTTCCCGGCACCAGCTAGCAGCCTGTGGCTTCTTATACAGAAATGGCTAACAGGCCTTGTAAATGCATGAATCCTCTGCTTTATTTTGGCTCTATTTTAGCCAGGATTTACAATAGCAGGAGGGAAAAAGCAGTTCTGGTGATACACGCTTTCAAGCTCTAGTATTTAATGCCCAACAAGAGAGGAGATAAGAGGGAATAACCCTCGTCAGAACGTTGTCATTCAAACAACACCTGGAAGGTACCAAGGCAAAGACAAGTGCCCGTGCCGCACAGATTTGCTGCTTAGCCAGCACCACATGGGGAGCCACGATGAAGACACTGCGCATGTCCACAGTGGCCCTGGTGTTCTCAGCCGCCGAGTACTGCGCCCCGGTCTGGTGCCGTAGCCCTCACGCCAAGAAGCTGGATGCTGCCCTCAACAGCGCCCTGCGGACTGTCTCCGGATGCCTACGAGCCAGCCCAGTAAACCAACTGCCCGTCCTCGCTGGCATCGCCCCAGCCAACATCAGATGAGAAGCAACCACGCTGGCCCTCTCGCAAAAGGCACAGACCAATGAATCCCACCTCCTCCATCAGATCGTCTCAGAGACACCACGATGAGTGCGCCTCAAGTCACGGCACCCCTTTGCCACGCAAGCCCAAGAGCTGCTCTGCACAACTCCTGCTGATGCTTCTAATGCTGCCTGGGTCAAGACGAGATAGAGTGACCAGTGGAAGCCAGCAGAACCATCTAGGCTACATCAGTACATCAATGACCCCGTGGACGTCCCTGGCCAGGACCTGCCCCGAAAGCAGTGGACAACCCTCAACTGCTTGAGGACAGGCATTGGACGCGATGAAGAGGTGGGGCCTCGTGGCCAGCGAGTGTGGGGACCCAACACAGACAGTAGAGCACATAGTCACCAGTTGCCCCAAACACTGGCTACCAAATGGTGAACGAGGTCTGATTGACCTGGACGATGACATGTTGGTCTGGCTCACCTCAACGGAGCTGCAGGTGTAAAAGACACATGACAGAAGAAGAAGGAATAACCAGTGTTCATTTTGTTGGATGCTTTCCTAAGGCAGCATGAAGTGTACATGGAGTTGATGGTGGAGAGACTGGTCTATGTGATAAACAGGGCTACATCCACAACTCTCTGCAATGTCTTGCCTTCAGGGGCAGAGCTTTTTCTAAACCAAGCAGTGATGCAATCTGATATGCTTTCTCCAGTGCATCTATAGAAATTGTTTTGAGAACAGCTGTGTTCAAAAATAGATCAACTTAATATGAAATTGTACTGTATAGTTTTATCCCATAGTTTTGTTTGGAGGGTTAAGAGCTTCTTCTGATGTCTAGCTCTGTTTAGTTGAATGATGAAGCTTGTATTGATGTTCACCTTATTTAATCACTTCGAGTACTTCGGATGTGAGACAGTTGTTTAGTAGAGGTAATCTGTCTAATTGATTGTGTGTTTGCAGGACAAAAAAATGTGATCTCCTGATGCAACAATGTTGTAGAAGTTCTCAACACAAACAGAACGTTTCAATGTGGTTTATAGCACGTTCAGTTACACAGGAGAACATGATTAATAGTTTTGCAAATCCCTGCAAGCTCTATTTTTCAGATACACCAATTATATTTCCTTCTCTTCAATGCTAAAACGAAAATGCACCTTAATGTTCAGCTTTAATCAATGCAACACCTCCTGTTCAAGATCAGACTAATCTGAGATTACTTAGTGCAGCTAACTGGTTCGAGGCATTAATCATTTGTTTAGCTTTGCACTCCATCATCATTGGCTTAGCATCTCTGATGTGCTAATTCACTGCTGTGAAATAACTTCACGTGAAGACTTAACCATTGGTGTGCAATGCCTTGTTATTGTCAAGCCAAAGCTAAATATTAAATTCAGCACATCAAAATATTGATGGAAAGTTAATCCCATGATTTACTTGCACTTTATTCTGTTAATGGCTCATAGGTCTGGCAGATTTATTGCATTATACTGAAAATAATTGATGAAGACACTATTCAATAGTAGACCTTCCCTGATTTCTTGGCCTAAATTCTTCCCTTAAATAATATCATAAAATACAATTGACTGATAATTCATAACTATTATTTGTGCTGTATTCCTGATACAAAAATAAAACTATGTTGCCTCAAGGCAGCAGTCAGCTGCAATAAAAGAGAGAAGCAATTTGGCAGAATTTTAATTTGGATGACACTGCAGAAGTGAATGGAAAATTAATTGTGAATTATGATCAAATCTTTCAGTGTTTTTACATTAAAAAATCATTGTCATAAAGATTTACAACCAAAAGTATATAGCTCATTTATACAGTCATCAAACTAACCACAACATTAATTAAGGAAGGATTGTCACTGGTTTAAATACTTCAATATTTAATTGACCCATTTGTAGTCCATGAGCAATTTTGATAGGTTTGACGGTGATTTTCCTACATTCATTTATCTGAAAACCAGATGATCAAGTTTCAGACTACCTGTCATGATGTATGGTGCTTCCGTATAACTACAGATTCTACATTTGATTCCTGCAGATTGGAGTTCTGCAAATGTGACCCCATTATTTAAGAAAATGAAAGAGAAAGCAGTGAGGTGCCGACTTGCAACCTTGAGATTGGTACTAGGAAAAATGCTGGAATCTATAATAATGAATATGTTGTCAAGAAATTTAAAAAATAATCAGATGACAGCAAATTAACTGGGATTAATGAAAGGCAAATCATGCTTCACTTACCTTTTGGTGTTCTTTGAATATGGTTCTGGTAAAGTCAGCAAGAGAGAAGCAGCGGATTGGATTTTCAGATGGCTTCCACATAGGAGGTTATAAATAGGTTTTGAAGATATGGAATTGGAGATGATATATCAGCATTAAATCTGAGTTGGTTAGCAGATATAAAATAAAGAGTAAAAAAAAAGTAGCTTCTTATCTTGTTGGCAAGCTATAAATCATCAGGCACTGTGATAATTGGTGCTTGTCCCCAATTGTTCAAAATGTATATCAATGTTGTGGCTGAAGTGATTGAATGTAAGCTGCTAATGACATGAAACTAAAAGGGAACATGCAAAATTACTTCAGAAGATATAAACTACATAAATGAGATGGCCACAACATAGCAGGTTGAGTAAGTTTACTGTGGCAGTCGAGATTCACTAGGCTGTTTCCTAAGACATTTACATATGAGGCATGACTTGGCAGAGTAAATCTCCATTGTCCAGAGTGATGGGTTTATGACAAGCTTCCACACAGGAGCACCAGCTCTTTGTGTCTTTGCTATCAACAGCATCTGCAGTCCCTTGTTTCTACTACTTTGAAGAGATTTTCTCCTCTTTTTTCATCAGGAATTTCTCTCTATTCTGAGTTGGGTTGAGGCATAAGTGAAATTTAGTAGTAAGATTAAATGAGAACTTACCAGTTTGAACTTTGATCTTTATTTTATGAGGAGTTACGATGAGGGATTACGTGAAGAAGCCCGCCAGCCCGCGCGTCAACCTTCAAAGCAGCGGTGTGATGGCACAGATAACAGTTGTTGAACTGAAGATAGTAAGATTAGAGAAACAAGAACTACCAGCTGACCTTTATGAGGAGAGGTTTGGGAGCGGAGGGCAAGTAATCCCTCATCGTAACTCCTCATAAAATAAAGATCAAACTTCAAACTGGTAAGGTTCTCGTTTAATCTTACTATTTTACTTTGGAGTCACATGAGGCCCGGGGAGCCGTTGGTGTGAGAGGGTGGAGTTACCGGCGCTGTGAGTATAAATCTAGCGCGGGGCTTGCTTTTCACAGAGGCCCGCGGAGCCGTTGGTGCGAGAGGGTGGAGTTCCCTGCGTTGTGAGTATAAATCCAGCGCGGGGCTTGCTTTTCACAGAGGCCCGGGATCCGTTGGTGCGAGAGGGTGGAAGTTACCAGCGCTGTGAGTATAAATCTAGCGCGGGGCTTGCTTTTCACTGAGGCCCGGGGAGCCGTTGGTGCGAGAGCGTGGAAGTTACCAGCGCTGTGCGTATAAATCTAGCGCTGTGAGTATAAACACCATTCTTCTATTTCCTTAATTGAAATTTGTGCTCCCAATTCCTCTTTTTCCTGCAACTCTAGTTTTGGAAGATTACAATTATCCAAGAACTCTGTGATTTTATTGGTGTCGGTTGTCGTTTTGTATGTGTACAAATTCTCATATAATTGGGCAAATTTTTTATTAATATCATTCGGTAAAGTTAATAATTCCCCTCTATCTGATTTGATCTTTAGGATTATGTGTTCTTTTGCTTGTTTTTTTAACTGACATGCCAAAGTTTTGTGGGGTTTATTCCCAAATTCAAAATGTTCCTGTCTTGTAATTTGGAATAGTCTTATAACTTTGGCTGATAATAGTTTATTTAATTTAAATTTCAGTATTAATATTTTATTGTGTTTATCCATAGTTGGATCTTTAGCATTATCTATATCCAGTTGCCTAATTTGTTCTTCTAACTGTCTTTGTTCGTTCTTTGAAAAGCTTGGTATGAAATTATAACGCCTCTAATAAATGCTTTGAAGGATTCCCATAATAATGTGGGCAATATTTCTGGAGTGTCATTTATTTCGAGAAAGAGGTCCATTTGTTGTTTTAGATATATACTCCCTTGTGGGTCTTTTAAAATTTGAGGATTATACCTCCAAAATGATTTGTTCTTAGATATTCCTTCCAGTTTTAAAAATAAAGTTAGCGGGGAGTGATCTGAGATCGTGTTGGTATGGTATTTTGGGTTCGAAGTATAACGGATTAATTTTGTATCCACCAGGAAATAATTTATATGTGAGTATGTTTTGTGCACCATTGAATAAAACGAGTATTCCCTGCCGGTCGAATTCGCGATCCTCCAAACATCTGTTATATTGGTATTTTTTATGTATGTGTTTAAAAGTTCACTAGTTTTACATTTCGTATTACCTCTCTGTTTTTGCCTAGATTTATCTAAGTATGGATCTAAAACACAATTAAAGTCTCCTCCAATTATGGCATTTTGGTAATTAGATTATGCGATTGTATTCAAGATTTTATTGACAAAATGAGGATTATCAAAGTTGGGCGCATACATATTTACCGAGGTGATTGGGGTAGCGTGGATCTCTCCGGTAACTATCAAATATCTCCCTTCCTTATTTGTTATGGTATTCTTTGCTTTAAATGTTATGCCTTTACGAATAATGATTGTCGTACGTCTGGATTTCAAAGTATATGAAGAGTGAAAGATTTGGCCTATCCAATTCGCCTTCAATCTAGCCTGATCTTGGGATTTGAGATGAGTTTCTTGTAGAAAAATGATGTCTGTATTGTACAATTTCAGCTGAGCTAATATCTTACCCCTTTTAATGGGTTCATTAACACCCCTCATGTTCCAACTGCAGAATGAGATTTCTCCCAGTTTCTTTTGTTTATCGTCTTGCATTTTGAATGGTTTTTAATATCCTTATATCTTACGGTGCATCCATACCTCAGGTCTTTAGATATTGGGGGAACATTTTCACTACAGAGTTCAATTGGTAGATTCCTTTTGCGATTAGCCTTAAACAAAAAACATGCACATGTGAATTGTTGTGATGATTTTTAAAAAATTGAAAAAGTGAAAATACAGTGTCTGAACTTGTTGACACTTGTAACAAGTGACCCACCTGTAGGTGGGAGAAAACATTGTATCAACTTCCATTGTCGATATTAAACAATTAGCTCTGCTCCCTTAATTACTCATAGCATAGTGGAACGGGACCCGTTCAAAATCAAATGTATAGCACCCATTTACAATATATGTATATATTTCATTATGACTTCTCAATATATCTAACATTTTTATCTACTAAGTGTTTAAACATATGGTTTTACCTTCAGTAATAATCAACTGTTGGTTGAAGGGGTTAACCTGAAACGGGCTCCTGGATCTGGGCCAGGTGCCCGCTTCTCCTCCTCTTCCCCCAAATATAGATAAGACTGAAACTTATTGAATTATATGTGTTAGCTTTTAAATTTGTTATTAGTTATTTCCTTATCAACTATCGCCCTCTATGAAAGGGATATTCCCTCTTTGTAATACTTGGTTTAATTCTTCCCCTTTCTGGTTAGCATCCATTACTATTTCTATGTTAATACTGGTAGAAGTGTTAGTTCTGTACTAATTTGAGTTAGTCTTTTAATCTCTTAAACAACAGTAATTGCTTCTGGTGTTTTCCACATTCTGCTCTTCACTTCATTGTTCCTGTGTTTATCTTTCTTTGCTTCGCTTGGAACACAGAATGTCCTTGAATTAAAATTCCACCGATAAGGAGTCTAGACAGGTGCACGTGGAAAATTTCTCCATCTTAGTCTTTTAAAAAAGTAATGATTCTCCACTTATGTTCAGCCAATGACAGTGGAATAATAAAAAAGAAAGATTTGTCCATACCGTCCGTACCTTCCAACTACTTTATCTCTTCCACGATGTTTTGAGCATATTTGTATGCAGCCTCCGGGTTTATGAACGATTTTTCCTTTCCTTTGTAGGTGATCCGCATCTTAGCTGGATAAAAAACACTGTATCTAACGTTTTGAATTCCTTGGAGAATGTGCTTTGTCTTTGAAAACTGATTTTGTTTTTTTACAATTTCATAAGGATAGTCCCTGAATAGTTTGATAGAGACATTACCAAAATTCAATGGCACTCCATATTTGATTTTCCTCATAACCTCTTCAAGGTCTGAAATGTCCCGAAATTTCACGATGATCTGTTGTGTATGGTCTGGTCTTGTTTGTGATCTTGGTTTAAATCTCGGTACTCGATGTGCCATTTCAATTTTCGGTTCATTAGGGAGATTAAGAACTTGTTTAATTAAGTCCGCAGCAAACTCACGAGGGTCATTTCCTTGAGCTCCCTCTGGCACACCAACTATTCTTAGATTTTGGCGTCTCAAACGAGCTTTCAAATCAAGGCATTTACAGAAACTGTCGACAGCTGAATCGCCATCTGTCTTGTGGTGAGGTCTTGATCTAACCTCATACTCTTCATCTCTTCAGCCATTCGTACCATATCTGTCTCCATTTCCTTCATTGTAGTCAGATATGAAGCGGTAGTTTCAAGCGCAGCCTTGAACTTCTTCGTGGTAACTTCTTCCACCTTATCAATTCTCTCCGATAATTCTTCTTTCACATCATCAATTTGTTTATTTATGATGCCAATTGAATCAATAACTTTCTGATTACCAGCATTCATATTCTCCATCATCTTTTCCATTATCGTTCCTATCATCTTTTCCATCTTATTTCCATCCACCATTTCATCTTTCATTTCTCTTACGGATTTCTTCAATTCCTCAAATTCTTTGTCTTTGTTTTTAGCCAGATCAGTCTTGGATCTTGTAGCCATTTCAGAGACCACTTCGGGGACCACTTCAGAGGTGAGTTCTTCAGGTTTTGTCTGGCTTTTCAGGAGGTGTCTTGTGACAGTTCTTTGAGGACTCTCACCAGTGGACGAATTTTTCATTTAAAATGCTTTAAACCTCCATTAAATTCACATCGCTTACTGATGACATCAGCAGTGCGACGTCCAGGAGCTCCGGTGAGTTTTTTAAATCGGTCCCGACCAGTAGACCTGATTTTAACGTGAAATATCGCACATTTTTGGGAGCAGAGCTAGGTGCTGCGTCTGTTACTGTAACATGGTGCCACCGGAAGTGAAGATTTCAAAGCTCTGTGAATTCATGCCGTAGACTCAAGTCCATGCCACACACTGTATTAGTTGACCAGATGAAAAATAATAATTCATTCAGACATGACATAAATTTAAACATGCTTATGCTTTAATGGACAAAATTAACAATAGTAACCCCTCTCACCCGAGAGCAAACTATAAAACTGAACTTAAAACGGAGTTGGCAAATTCCCCCGGTCTATGGGCTTATTATAGAATGTCTGAAAAGTGTGTTCTTTTGACCATCCTGCAGCCACTAGGATATGGTCCAGTGGGACGTCCATCACCCTCGCTGCTGATGTAGTTGCAGCCCTGGTGGAGCGAGATTTGAAAACATCAGTATTTACATCTGCATACGCCCGTACTCATTTTAACCACCTGGAGATGGTCTATACTGAAACCTTTTTATGAGGTCTCTTGTGACTAACAAACAATGCTAGTCTGATCCCCTAAGGTTCTTTGTGATCTTAATATATTGCTGGAGATGCGTGACCACACATAACCGGAGGTCCAAGGGGTATGCCATGAAGAGCAGTTTAAGGCCAGAAGTGCCTGGTCTACTCTGCTTAATTAGATCATACACATAGAAAGTTATACTATCGGCAGATATGCTCACCCAATCCAGCCGCAGCTTATGCAACGACTGGACACGTTGCGCTGATACCAGTGCCATGAGCATCACTACCTTGTAAGTAAGCTGGGACAGGGAAGGGATGTTGCTGGAGCCCACCGGTGAAGCAGTATTAGAACCATGCCCACACCCCATATTTCTGAGTATCTGGGCCTGGGAGGATTCAAATTAAAGGTACCCTTCATGAACCGGGATATCAGAGGGGTGTCCCGATGCTGGCAATAAGTATGATGACAATGCACTCCTGGCACAGTTTAGAGCACTGTAACTCAATCTCTCATCAAAGTGAAGGTTTGAGAGGAATTCTAATACATTTGTTATATGTGCTGTCTCATACGAAAATTTGGACTGTAAACAGAACACTTCCCATTTCTTAATATAGGTGATGTACTGTTTCTTAGTACTGTCTCTCCAGGCTGCAGTGAGCACGTCCACCGTACTATCAGATAGTCCACGCCCCAGGAAAGGTCTTCTTAGAGTCTGCAAACCAATAAATTGAGCTGATCATGCAATGGATAATTCTCCCCCATCACGGGGTGAACTAGCAGATTGCTGCTTCTGGGAACTGCCATAAAAGAGTCTGTGATCATTCCCAGTATGATTGGAAACCATGGCTGTGTAGGCCAGTCAGGCACTACCAGAATGCTGGAGGCAGAGTCTTGCTTGATCTTAAGCAAGCCCCGACTGGCGAGGCAGAATGGGGCAAATGCATAGAAAAACATTCCTCCCTAATGTAGCGAGAATGCATCAACCGCTACTGCCCCTTGGCCTGGTTCCCATGCAACACTTCAGTAACCGGTGATTGAGTTTGGATGCAAACAAATCCATAACAAATGCTCCATACCGAGTGATAATTTCATTAAACATGTTATGATTCAACATCCATTCTTTTTTTTTTTTTTTTGTAAAATATTTTTATTAGAAGTAATTACATATTAAGAAGAAATATAAAATCAAAGCAATACAAAAAGAAAATATTATCGTCAGATTCATTCTTAATATATTTAAAATTTAAAATTTACAGTCTGTCTTATTTGTACTATTTTTTTATTTTATTTTATAACAGTAGGAAATAAAGATAGATTAAAAAAAAGAGATATTAAATAAGATATTCCTCATTGGAGATATATTCATGATCTATTATATATAATTCTTCATCTATTCATTCATTCAGGCTTTAGTCATGGCTTCAAACCGGACCATCGTGACCCTTTAAATATTCAATAAATGGAGACCATATTCCTCTGAATTGATCCAGCCTGTCCATCAGGACAAGTCTTAATCGTTCCAGGTGAAGTGCCTCCGACATTTCTGTAATCCACATTTTAGTTGTAGGGGAAATAGGACCTTTCCAAAATCTTAGTATTAATTTTTTACCAATTATTAAACTATAACCAATAAAAATTATTTGTTGTGTTGTTAATATCTGATTTGTTTCTAATATTCCCAATATGATTAGTTTTGAGTCTGGAATTAACTTTGCATTAACTACAATTGAGATTACCTTAAAAATGTCTATCCAAAAATTAGTAATTTTTATACATTCTGTGAATGAATGCGTTAAATTAGCTTCTAATTGTTGACACTTATCACATATTGCGGACACATTTGAGAAAATTCTATTTAATTTGGATTTTGAGGAATGTAATCTATGTATAACTTTAAATTGTATCAAGGAGTGTCTAGCGTTTAATGAGCATATGTTGTAAACCTTCATTCCATACTTCTCTACTGATTACTTGACCTAGTTCATTTTCCCATGCTTGTCTATATTTATCCGTGTTTGGTAAATCATTTTCCAATAACATATTATAGATATATGATATTAATTTTTCTGTATTCGGATGTTTATCTAAACATTCATCTAAAATTTCAGTCTTTCTATTCCTAAAATCTAGTGTATTTGATTTAACATAATCTCTAATTTGTAGATTTCTAAAATATTCTTTAGAATGTAATCCATAATTTTGTTGTAATTCCTGAAATGAAAGAAATAAATTTTCCTTGTAGAGATGACCAATCTTATTTATTCCATAGTTCTTCCATTTTAAGAAACCTTTATCCATCAATGAAGGTTTAAAAGAAATATTGTTTACAATTGGAAGAGCTAGTGGTGTATTCTGTAATTCTAATTTTTTTTTAAAAATTGTTTCCAAATACGTATTCCGCTTTCTATTATTGGGTTTCCTCTATAAGTTTTCTTATGTATTGTAGTATTAGCAAATAAAATCGAGCTAATTTCAATAAGGTAAACAGTCTTCATTTTCCATATTTAACCAATTTGGTTGTTTATCTAGTTTTCCCAACCAGAAATTCATATTTTTTATATTAACTGCCCAATAATAAAACATAAAATTAGGCAATGCAAAACCACCATTTATTTTTGATTTACATAGATGCTTTTTAATTATTCTATGATTCTTATAATCCCAAATAAAATTGGTAACCATAGAGTCTACTTTCTTAAAAAAGTTTTTGGGAAGATATATTGGGATCATTTGAAACAGATATAGTAATTGTGGAAGAAAAATCATTTTTATCGCATTAATCTTACCTAGCATTGAAATAGGTAATGTTCTCCAATATTGAATATTCTTAAATAATTTATTCATTTAAGGGTAGAAATATTAGATTTAAATAAAGAATCATATCTTTTTGTTACATAAATTCCAAGATATTTAATTTTTTTATTTGCAATCTTAAAAGGATATTGTTGTAATATATGTAAGTTATTTCCCATTGTTGGCATAAGTTCACTTTTATTCCAATTAATTCTATATCCTGAAAACGATCCAAATTGAGTTATTAAATCTAACAAGTTAAATATACTAATTTCTGGTTTTGTGATATAAAGTAATACATCACCTGCGTACAAAGAGATTTTATCTTCAGTTTCTTTAGTTTCATACCCATATATTTCAGGGTGTGATCTTACAGATTTTGCTAGTGGTTCTATTGCAAGTGCAAACAGTAGTGGAGATAAAGGGCAACCTTGTCTGCGGCCTCGGAATAAGTTAAATTTAGTTGTTAGCACTTGGTTTATTAAAACAGTTGGTCTGGTATATAGCTGTTGGTCTGGTATATAGTAATTTAACCCATGTTATAAACTTCTCTCCCAGTTGAAAAAATTCCATAACCGAAAATAAATAAGACCATTCAATCTGATCAAACGCTTTCTCTGCATCCAACGCTATAATTGATACATCCTTATTAATGTTTCTTTTTGAGTATATAATATTAAATAATCTTCTCAGATTGTTTGAAGAGTATCGTTTTGGTATAAATCCTGTTTGATCTGAATGAATTAATCGTTTTATTTAGTCTTTGTGCTAATATTTTTGTTAATATTTTTTGATCCGTATTGAAAAGAGATATAGCTCTATATGACCCTGGGTCGTCAAGATTTTTTATCTAATTTAGGTATAAGGGTTTATAATAGATTCATTTAATGTTTCTGGTAATTTCTGTTGTGTATAAATGTGTTCATATAGTGACTTCAAACGTGGAGCTATCATATCATAAAATATTTTATAAATTCTGCTCCATTACCATCTGGTCCTGGCGTTTTTACCATTTTTAATGATCTAATAGTTCTTCTTCAATTTCTTTAGTAGTTATTTCGACATTTAATAATTCCCTATCTTCTAAATCCAGTCATTTTAGATTACAATTTTTTTTTAATGTTTCTTATCCTATTCGATTTTCTTTTGTCTTAGCTGAATTTATAATTTTTTATAATATTGCAGAATCTCTCATTTATATCTTTAGTTTGTATTAGTAATTCCCACTTTATCTGACTTAATCCTATAAAAAATTAATTTTTTCTCCTTCCAATTTTCTTAACTGACGAGTCAATAGTTTATGTGGTTTGTCACCAAATTCAAATTGCATTTGTTTAGTATATTGGTATAGTTTTACAACTTGGTCTGATTGTATTTTATTTAATTTATATTTCAATGCAAAGATTTTATTATGTTTTATCATAGTTGGGTTTATAGCGTTCTGTATATCTAACTGTTTAATCTCTCTTTCCAATGTCTGTTGCACCTTCCGATTCTCTTTATTATCAAATAGAAACATAGAAACATAGAATTTAGGTGCAGGAGTAGGCCATTCAGCCCTTCGAGCCTGCACCGCCATTCAATATGATCATGGCTGATCATCCAACTCAGTATCCCGTACCTGCCTTCTCTCCATA